>JAFBJS010001568.1:0-11121 GCA_016785265.1 Paraplagusia blochii
TGGAGTTGGAGTTGAGGATGCGGAAGACGGGATAAGATGGAAATTGTTGCCAAAGGGAAAAGAAGAAGAAGCAAAAATATAAGAGGAAGGTAGTATATTTACTCATCAGCTGATGTTTTGTCGGAATCATGCATTTCTTGGTTTGTCATGCTTGTCATAAAATTACTCTTAAGCTGATGTTTTGACCGAATCATGCTTTTCTGACTAAGAATTATTATTAACTACATAGTTACTTTTTTCTAACAATACTTTGAAATTGCAAAAAATGATGAAAAAAAAATAGCGGAAGTTGTCCTTGAGGCATCCCGCTTGCACTGCTCCATAGAGTTATCGTATGCCTGATAAGTTAATGAAATCAGTAAGCCAAGCAGACATTACTATACACACAGTATATAAAATATTAGTTTTTTTTTAACACACACTGTGCTGTGGTAAGTGTAGTGTTTATAATAGCCTTAGACATTAATTTCTGATATATTGGTTAAAATCACAGGAATTTGGAACTTTTAAAAAAATAAATAAATAGCAAAAAAAACCTTTAATGTCACAATCAGCCAAAGTAGATTAAATCTCAGCCTCAGAAGCACAATTTGACATCTGGCACAATATATAAGAGAATGGCATATTTACTCATCAGCTGATATTTTGTCGGAATCATGCATGTCGTGTCTTGTCATGCTTGTCATAAAATTACTCTTAAGCTGATGTTTTGACCGAATCATGCTTTTCAAACAAAGAATTAATTATTTACTACATTGTTACTTTTTTTTAACAATACTTTTGAAATTGCAAAAAATTATAGAAGAAAAGCTAAAAAAGTAATTTTCGCTCAAATGGTAAAAAATCTCAGAGATATTAAGATTTTACAAATTCATGAGATTAAGGTTGGACGAGGAGAAACGGCTATTTTTCATTGATTAAAGCCAACAAAAAGTGCACTTGGAGCGGTAGTTGTCCTTGAGGCATCTCGGCTTCACTGCTCCATAGAGTTATTGTATGCCTGATAAGTTAATGAAATCTGTAAGCCAAGCACACATTACTATACACACAGTATATAAAATATTAGTTTATGATAGCACATACTGTGCTGTGGTAAGTGTAGTGTTTATAATAGCCTCAGACATTAATTTCTGATATATTGGTTAAATTCACAGGAATTTGGTACATTTTCCAAAAATACATATCAGGAAAAACCTTTAATGTCACAATCAGCCAAAGTAGATTATATCTCAGCATAAGAAGCACATTTTGACATCTGGCACAATATATAAGAGAAAGGTATATTTACTCATCAGCTGATGTTTTGTCGGAATCATGCATGTCCTGTCTTTTCATGCTTGTCATAAAATTACTCTTTAACTGATGTTTTGACCGAATCATGCTTTTCAAACGAATAATTAATTATTTACTACATTGTTACTTTTTTCTAACAATACTTTAAAATTGCAAAAAATGATGAAAAAAAAATAGCGGCAGTTATCGTTGAGGCATTGGTCCCGCTTCCATTGCTCCATAGAGTTATTTTATGCCTCATAAGTTAATGAAATCTGTAAGCCAAGCACACATTACTATACATACAGTAAATAAAATATTAGTTTTTGTAACACACACTGTGCTGTGGTAAGTGTAGTGTTCATGAAGGCCTCAGACATTCATTTCTGATATATTGGTTAAATTCACAGGAATTTGGTACATTTTCCAAAAATACATATCAGGAAAAACCTTTATTGTCACAATCAGCCAAAGTAGATTAAATCTCAGCCTCAGAAGCACATTTTGACATCTGGCACAATATATAAGAGAATGGCATATTTACTCATCAGCTGATGTTTTGTAGGAATCATGCATGTCCTGTCTTTTCATGCTTGTCATAAAANNNTTGTCATAAAATTACTCTTAAGCTGATGTTTTGACCGAATCATGCTTTTCAAACAAAGAAAAAATTATTTACTACATTGTTACTTTTTTCTAACAATACTTTTGAAATTGCAAAAAATTATGAAAAAAAAAGCTAAGAAAAAGTAGCAGCAGTTGTTGTTGAGGCATTGGTCCCGCTTGCACTGTTCCATATTGAGTTCTTGTATGCCTGATAAGCTAATGAAATCAGTAACCCCATCGAACATCATTATACACACAGTATATAAAATATTAGTTTGTGATAGCACGCAATGTGCTGTGGTAAGTGTAGTGTTTATGACAGCCTCAGACATTCATTTGTGATATATTGGTTAAATTCACAGGAATTTGGTACATTTTCCAAAAAATAAATATCAGGAAAAAACTTTAATGTCACAATCAGCCAAAGTAGATTAAATCTCAAACTCAGAAGCACATTTTGACATCTGGCACAATATTTAAGAGAATGGCATATTTACTCATCAGCTGATATTTTGTCGGAATCATGCATGTCTTGTCTTGTCATTGCTTGTCATAAAGTTACCTTTTTGCTGATGTATTGACTGAATCATGCTTGTCTTGTCTTGACATGCTTCTCATTAAATTAACCTTAAGCTGATGTTTACACCATATCATGCTTGACTGACTAAAAAACAATCATTTGTCATTGTTACTTTTTTCTAACAATACTTTTAAAATTGCAAAAAATTATGAGAGAAAGCTTAAAAAAGCAGTTTTCGCACGAATGGTAAAAAAAAAACTTAGAGATATCAGGGTTTTACAGATTCTTGAGGTTAAGGTTGGTCGAGGAGAAACAGCTATTTTTCATTGATTAAAGCCGACAAAAAGTGCACTTGGGGCGGCAGTTGTCCTTGAGGCATCCCGACTGCACTGCTCCATAGAGTTATTGTATGCCTGATAAGTTAATTAATTCTGTAAGCCAAGCACACATTACTATACACACAGTAAATAAAATATTAGTTTTTGGTAACACACACTGTGCTGTGGTAAGTGTAGTGTTTATGACAGCCTAAGACATTCATTTCTGATATATTGGTTAAATTCACAGGAATTTGGTACATTTTCCCAAAAATAAATATCAGGAAAAACCTTTAATGTCAAAATCAGCCAAAGTAGATTAAATCACAGCCTCAGAAGCACATATTGACATCTGGCACAATATATAAGAGAATGGCATATTTACTCATCAGCTGATATTTTGTCGGAATCATGCATGTCTTGTCATGTTTGTCATAAAATTACTCTTAAGCTGATGTTTTGACCGAATCATGCTTTTCAAACAAAGAAAAAATTATTTACTACATTGTTACTTTTTTCTAACAATACTTTTAAAATTGCAAAAAATTATGAAATAAAAGCTAAGAAAAAGTAGCAGCAGTTGTTGTTGAGGCATTGGTCCCGCTTGCACTGTTCCATATTGAGTTCTTGTAAGCCTGATAAGCTAATGAAATCAGTAAGCCCATCGAACATCATTATACACACAGTATATAAAATATTAGTTTGTGATAGCACGCAATGTGCTGTGGTAAGTGTAGTGTTTATGACAGCCTCAGACATTCATTTTTGATATATTGGTTAAATTCACAGGAATTTGGTACATTTTCCAAAAAATAAATATCAGGAAAAACCTTTAATGTCACAATCAGCAAAAGTAGATTAAATCTCAGCCTAAGAAGCACATTTTGACATCTGGCACAATATTTAAGAGAATGGCATATTTACTCATCAGCTGATATTTTGTCAGAATCATGCATGTCTTGTCTTGTCATTGCTTGTCATAAAATTACTCTTAAGCTGATGTTTTGACCGAATCATGCTTTTCAAACAAAGAATTTATTATTTACTACATTGTTACTTTTTTCTAACAATACTTTTGAAATTGCAAAAAAATGATGAGGAAAAAATAGCGGCAGTTGTCGTTGAGGCATTGGTTTTTTAACAATATTTTTAAAATTGCAAAAAATTATGAAAGAAAAGCTAAAAAAGTAGTTTTTTCGCACAAATGGTAAAAAAAACTCAGAGATAATAGGGTTTTACAGATTCTTGAGGTTAAGGTTGGACGAGGAGAAACAGCTATTATCAGTCCACCGATAAATATCCGGCCGATAAGAGCATAATTTTTAATATTGAATTATATTGGTATCTGTTTTTCCACTGATAATATTAATCCAATGTTGCAAAGGTGTGGTCTCAGCAAATTTGCTGGGTTTCTGCATGAGGAACTGAGGCCGGCCGGACTTCGGGGGAAGTCCGGCTGGCCCCTGGGGAAGACATAATTCTGGATACTGGGGATGCCCAGAGAATCCTGAGAGGAAGTCAGTTTCCTATGTTAAACGTGGAGACTGAAATTCCAATTTTTAGTCACAAAAAAAAAACAAAAAAAAACAAAAAAAAAAAACACCTGTCTGATTGGGAGAGATGCATTGTGCAAACTAAATATGACCATTATGTTTTCAGATGTAGGCATAATCCAAAAGGCATTGGCACATTCAATCAGAAAGAGCAACAGCTTTATTGGTTGGGAGACACCAAGGCACCAGTTGACTTAAAATCAGTAAAACCACTAACTGTAGATTTACAACCAGGAGAAACACTGCCTTATGATAAAAAATAAATAGTAATAATAATAATAATAATGATAATAAAAAAAACCAAGCTGCTTACAAATGTACCTCCAGATGCTAAATTCGTTACAGTCATTGATTTGTGTTCGGCATTTTTTTAGTGTTCCATTAGCTGAAGATTCACAATATTTGTTTGCATTTACCTACAGGGGAAAACAATACACCTACACCAGAATTCCACAAGGTTTCCGACATTCACCACATGTGTTCAATCAAATTCTTAGAAAAGATTTGGAAGGGTTGAAAACTCATTTACACATTGCTACAGTATGTAGATGATTTATTTTTAGAGGATATTATTTTGATACAAAAGGAGGCAACCGTAAGTGAACAGGACATTTGGAAGAGGCGAGATGCAACAAGTGAGAAAGGATTGCGTAAGTTGCAATATGGTTTAATGGTAGCACCAGTGCCGTTGTTGTCAATGTTGATTTTGGAAGTGCACAGTGCAGATCACTGTGCAAGGGGGGAGGTAATGAAGAAGATTCGACAACATGGTTATTGGTCATCGTACATGCAGGTAATGGTGGAGGAAGTGTGAAGTCGGTGTAAAGGGTTAAGTATGTGTGAAGTATGGGCTCTGAAGAAAGTGAAAAGAGGTATCAAAACATTAGTGGGACATATTCCAGTACCAGAGGGTCTGCTCAAACATCTGGTGATGGACTATGTTGATATGATAAAATCAGTTCAAGGAAAAAGATACATGCTTGTGATAATTGACAGATTCAGTTGAGGTCAGTTGAGGCCACACCTTCAAAAGATTTAAGTGCTGAGACAGTTGTGAAATTTCTAATCAGAAAAGTAATTCCAAGGTTTGGTATCCCATCAGAAGATCAGTTCTGATAATGGATCTGCATTTGTACAGAAAGTAGCCAAAGGTATTCTACAACAGTTAAGAATCAAACAACGTTTAGGAGCAGTGTACCACCCACGAAGCCAAGGGATGGTTGAGAGAACAAATGGAACCTTGAAGGCTAAGCTAAACAAAATCTGTGCTACTACTAAACTGAACTGGGCAGATGCTTTGCCACTAGCACTTATGAGCTATCGCATGCAAACGCATAGAATGACGCATTTAACACCGCATGAAATGCTAACGGGTCGACCCATGCCAGCACCACATATAAGAGATCCTTTTAAAGGACCTCCGCTTGAGCAATTACAAAATGAATTAAAAGCATATATGAAATATCTAACTATGATCCATAGAACTATTTACGTGCAGGAAACAGCCAGAGAGGAGAAGCAGGAGCGGAAGGATGTGGAACAACCAGTGAAACCAGGAGATCTGGTGTTCATCAAAGTTTTTCGGAGGAAGTGGCACCAACCCCGGTGGGAAGGACCATATCAGGTGGTTAGAGCCACACCAACGGCGGTTCAGGTTGAAGGGAGTACAACGTGGTACCACTTGAACCATTGTTCAAAGAGTCAACTTAAAAAGGAAGAGAGTTCATCAGGACTATGCCATCTGTTTTCGTTACATTCTACATTACAGCATTACGAGTAGATGGGAAGTTGACAGCGGAGCAACATCAAGGACTGTTATTGGACAAAGACGAAGGACAATACCACTGCACACACTCATATACACTCACACACCTACATGCATACATACACACTCATTTATACATTGGATACATGCTAATTTGTTTTTGTCATAACATTTGCAAATGTACCTGTTGTTATATTGATTTATTCTACTAGTTCATACCAACTGTGTGATATCATGTTATAGCTGTAGAAGATTTGTTGCATTTTAATCATCATAATCATTCGATCATAGAATGTTAATTTTGAATATGTTAAGTCTATTTGCAAATATCGCCAAGGGTCAGAAGATCTATGATTTGGTTGTGATGTGATTTCAACTTATTTACCTTTATTTAATATTTTTAATGTCTACTACCTTTTGATTGCATGGAGTCAGATAATTGAGGCAAACATAATCGA
This sequence comes from Paraplagusia blochii, assembly GCA_016785265.1. NCBI lineage: Eukaryota > Metazoa > Chordata > Actinopteri > Pleuronectiformes > Cynoglossidae > Paraplagusia > Paraplagusia blochii. Next base: position 6,492 of record JAFBJS010001568.1, read on the forward strand.
TACTCAAGAAAATCAAGAAAAATGTCAAAGGGGGATATGGAAAGGAATGTTCTTGGTGTGACCTAGAAGGTCGGTTGCCCTTAGTTTAGGACACGTCCATATAACGGGGGTGGGGGCCATAGGAGGATTTTTCTTCCTGCAAATGACAGCCAGCAGGTTTTTCACTCCTATACACCGGAGAACATGAAATGTGTTAGGTTTAAAAGATGATGTAAGAACCAGCAAATCACAAATAGTGATTTCAGGGGGGATATGTGGAGGAGAATTGTGTATTATGAACAGACAAAGTGTTAGATGACATTCATGTGCAGGGTCACTGTAGAATTGCAGAAAGTTTAGTATCCACAGATGTGTATAAGAGACAGGGGCAACAGATACAAGACGCCTTCCCAAGACCGATTAAGACACAACATAAACTGGGGCCTAGATAACAGTAACAAAATGTATCCAGGTCAATGTCAAAGCACAGGAGCACAACATTCTACATTTCAGAGGTTTGACGAGTGTCTTGAGTGACGTGTGATATGACTGTCTGAGAATATCCAAAAACTGTATAAGAAGAGCACGCCTGTATCAGTATTTGGGATTTGTTGGTGAGACTGCTGATGAGCTGATTCGTGTTGGACCTGCCATGGTCAGAAACCTTTTGATACAATAAATCCCCCGAGACGGAGAAGTGTGTCCTGGCCTGCTTATTTGTAGACAACGCTTTCTACAATATCTGCAGTACTGACACTCTGACCGGCACGTGATTAATGATGTCATTTAAAGAGATAGCTACAACCAATCAATCAAATTTTATTTATATAGCCCACATTTACAAATCAAATTTGTAACATAGGGCTTTACAGGGTTGGTAACATCCTCTGTCCTTAGAACCTCAGCCCGGGTAAGGAAAAAATACCAAAAGAAAAAAAAACCCTTTTAACAGGGAAAAAAAAACGGTAGAAACGGGAGAACCACAGGAGAGGGATCCACTCCCTGGACGGACAGACAGTGCAATGGATGTTACCAGAGCATAAAAATGCAGTATAGTAATAAAGTACAGTAATAAAAACAAGTACAAAGGAACAACACATAGTCAAATTTTAAAAGCTTCCAGCTGTAGCTGTTATGTAGTTATTTGAGGCTATGATCCTGGTCATCATACTGCTGGTCCTCCTAGTCCTGGATGTCCTAGTCGCAGCATCGGCTCATTCGTGTCGTGGCATTTTCCAATCTATGAGCAACAGGAATGGGAAAGTGAAACAGAAAAAACAGTACTTTAAAACAGATTTTAATAGATTGGTGGAGAGAGTGGAGTAGAGAGTGAGACGGGGACGAGGAGGAGGGAGGAGGGGTGCCCAGACCATGCGCTCATTCTAAATGCATGATGTGAGAGCCCCCCACCCCAGCATTTAAAAACCTGTAGCAGCTAAACTACAGGATTGGTGTTAAATATTCAAAAAGTTCCCATAGGCAACATTAAATAGATGGTTTTTTAGTCTGACCTTAAAGGTAGAGACCGAATCAGAATCCCTGACATGAAGCAGAAGCTGATTCCAAACAGTGTTGGTTGGTTGATATAACGATCAAATTATTTGATATTAACATAGTGTGTGAGTAAAGAATCCATTTGCATGTTCCTAGTAACTAAAAGGTGTTAATTGGTTGTAACAACACAGACAGGAGTCAAAAACAGAATAGCGCATTCAAAATGTGGTATTTGGGTGTCATAGAGTGTGGGACATTTACGTTTACTTTCTGACTCTTAATTATTTACATACTAATAGTGTGTTTGGGTAATGGTGGCTGGGACCATTCACACTTTCCTCCTAACACCCTGTTCCTGGTGAGCTGAATATACAGTCTCAGGCCTAGAGGCATTCAGACCTCTAGACCTAGCTCATCTGGAGATCAAACGTCTTCAACAAACCTAGGTGACTGAGAATCTACTCGGATAAGTTGATTGGTTGATATACTCCAGCATTCAGAAGTAGTGTAAATCGGTGAAAAAAAACAAGTCCAACAGATAAAAACCTAATAGCTGGTTCTGTAGTAGCTAATGGTGTTTGAAGTAAGCGCCTGGAACCATTTACACTTTCCCTCTAACTAACAGTGTTGATTGGTGGATACTGTGGCCAGCCGTCAAAATTGAAACATTAGTTTCAAAAAGGTTTCTAGAGTGTCTGGGACATTTGAAGGGCCTGAAACATGTAATGGTGTGTAATGTGAGAATCTGGAAAGTTTACACTTCCCTTCTAATAGCGTTGAATGGTTTAAATACTGAATCCAGCAGTCAGATTTGGAATAGTAGTTCCAGAAAGAGATGATGATATGTAATATTAAAGTAGGGCCATTCACTAAATGAAAATTGAACTGTACGTCCTGAAATAAATGATGGTGTATAAAGTAAAGCTCATTCAGAAAGGATTCCTCTCCTTTTCCAGTATGGGACCATTCACATTGTATTACTTTCCAATAGTGTTTATTGGTTTAGTCCAAAACAAAGGTATTGTTTTGTGACAAAAGATATGCGGCAATTCACATGTTCTTTTTAACTAAAGTGATGATTATTTGAAATAACATGGGCAGCAGTTGGAAACAGAATACTAAGTCCTAAATAAAGTTTTGATGTTCAATATAAGAGTCTTCGACAATTTCACTTTCCTTCCAACTAATACTTTTGATTGGTTAAAAGCCCATTGACAGCAGACAATAACTGAAGAGTTCCTGAAATGGGTATTGAGATAAGGGTCCACTTTTATCAAATAGGACCACAGACTCTTATATGATATTGGCATGTCGTATAAGAGTCTGGGAGCATTTAGAATTTCCACCAAATAAGTTGGTGTTTATTGGTTGAAATAACATGGACAGCAGTTGAATATAGAACATTAGGTTCTTAAATAAATAAGCGTATCAAATAGGCGTATCAAGTAAAACTCTTGGACATGTTCCTGCAAGCTAAGATTAAGATTAAATTCCTTTTTTTGTCATCATGATGTTGTGATTCACACCACAGCACATCAAAGTGAGCAGTGGGTAGCTTTTGAGTGCCCAGAGAGCAGTGTGTATGGACGACACCATGCTCAGTGCACCTCAGCAGTAACTTGGCGGTAGGGGGATTCCAACCGCGGACCAAAGTCTGCTTCCTTAACCAATAGGGCATCACTGCCGCCAAGAGAATAATTGGTGGGATACATGCCCAGGATTTAAAATTCAAGAATAGAGAATAAGAGAATAGCAGGGTTCCTTCTTACTATTATTGGTTAAGATAAGGGATGTCCGATAGACTGATATCAACCGATAATGGTCAAACACTTAATTTCCGATACCGATATGAACCGATACCGATATAGGCAGCTAATTTTCCCTGAATTAGTGTGATACCAGACCAGACCAAATGTATTCTCTTCTCTGTTCTTTACAGTATTTAACTCTTTTGCTCTTGTCTGTTCTTCACCGTATTTAACTCTGAGTCTTTGAGAGAGAGAGAGAGCTGCCGCTGCTGCAGCTGCTGCTTTGTTGTCGTCGTTTCACTGAGTCCATTCCATGTTTTTTTTTCTTTACTTCACTGCATGGAAACGCCTTGTGATAAATTGTTAAAAACGTACCCCCACCCTCACGTGACCAGCTCCTTGCAGTCATGAAGATTTATGAAGAATTACAGTTTTCTATCCACAAAAAACTCCAGACCATTTACTGTAGCATTGCTCATTGTAGCTCTTTAAATGACATCATTAATCACCGGTCGGTCAGAGTGTCAGTACTGTACACTCAGTTCTTCACGCGGAAGTCCAGTGTATTTGCCGAGACCACGGCTTTGCAGCATTGGATTAACATTATCGGTGGAAATACCGATACCCTGCGGGTCCTACAATAGCGGGTTTCCTAAAATAGATAATGGTGTATAATGTACAGGCATGGAACAATTCACAGTTTCTTACTTTCAAATAGTATTATAGTTTAAAAAGCCAAGGCCAGATGATAAAACCTTAGGAGCAGGTATTGTTGTATAATGTAAGAGTCCCATACTAGAAAAGGACAGGAATCCTTTTGGTTAAAAGCCCATTGACAGCAGACAATAACTGAAGAGTTCCTGAAATGGGTATTGAGATAAGGGTCCACTTTGATCAAATAGAACTACAGACTCTTATATAATATTTTAAAAGGCCATGGCCAGCAGTCAAAAACAGAATACTTATTCTCAATGGTGGTAGTCAATTTAGTGTCAATACCTTTACATGTACAGAACATAAAAGGGAAATTGCTCATGCTCAGTGCAAATTGCGTTCCCCTCTTTCCCATGCACAGACAAGACACAACATTACAATACACACAATATTACAATACAGTTTACAATAAAGTCTGCCGTATTTTGTTCTGCAATCAGAATAGTTAGTGCAAAATAGATAGTGGGCATTACAGTTGACCAGATGAGTAGAATAGGAGTTTACAGTCATGTCATTATATATACTAACATAAAATAAATAATCGGTAGAAAAAGATGTAAAATAGTGAATTTCATTACATAACAATATATTACAACAGTGGAGGTGATGGTTGTGCAAAGAGGTCATAGGTACAGTACAGATGGTTGCAATGCAAGAAGAAGTGCAGTAAACAGTTTCATATTAAGGTGCAATGT
>JAFBJS010001572.1:0-12602 GCA_016785265.1 Paraplagusia blochii
TTATACATACATATGTATGTATATATACAGTATATATGTATATATACTGTATGTATATTGTGTGTATACTGTATATATATACACACACACATATATACATATATGTATGTATGTATGATGTGTAAAATATATGTGCATATTGCACTATTTGCACTACACTACAACAGAGTTTGGATCTAGATCTATACTCTATAGAGTATATGTATCTATACTCTATTACCAGCACTGATGTCAACTGATATTGATATATGCACAAGTGATATACTGTATGTATACATAATTATCTATATATTTATGTATATTCAGTATATGTTTATGCATACCTTGTGTGTGTATATATGTGTGTGTGTATATATATATGTATATATATATGTATACATATATATATACACACTAATTATATATGTGTTTGTACTTATATACATACATGTACATGAGGTGTGTATATTCTAGGCACTGGCAGATATGAAAGAGTGTCTGTTCTTGTCACTGAGGTTCAGCCAGTTTAAAGTGATCCTCAGTGAGAGGAAAGGAAACCTGTTTCTGTGAAGACTCTGGAGCAACCATACATGAAGTCTGAACCTTCACTGCCACAGGGAACATGCAGCGTTCTTATATAAAAAAGAGCCTTTTTATAAAGTGTTTGTTTTGAGGTCATAACATTCTTCTCACTTCATTAAAAAAAACCCAAAAATCTCTGCATGTTCTGCAACAGCATCACCTCACAGTTATTTTACTGTAAATGAAATCATGTCCCAACGTGGCCTGGGGGACAAATAATACGTCCACCACTGGGGGCAGTGAGTGTATTCTGACCACTGCTGGTGAAGTTAAACTGCATGTAAACCCGTGGTTCCTAATCATTTTCTGTCATGTGTCTTTTTGGTTTCCATCAAAATATCAATACAAGTGCAAAGCAACGAAAGTAGAAAATCTGGATTTTACTATTTTTTTCTTCTTGTTTATGCAAGAAAAAAAAAAACTTTAATATGAGAAAAAACGTTGACTCTTGACCCTCAGAAGACAGTGTTTGAAATTAGTGGTGGTTGGATATTAACTTCTGTCGACAGTCAATAAGCTAACGTTTTTCCACACAGCTAATTTCTGATTGCGATATCAACTAATACCAATATATACAGCTGTTTGTGTTGATGGACGAGGCAAATGAGGCAGACGACATATGTCATATCATTTACGATATCTAATATTTAACTCTTTACGGAAGTTTATCCACCTAATTTTGGAATCCGATGTCCACCAATACCAATATAGGCCTTTTAATATCTATTTATTTATGTATACAAACAACTATGCTGCAATGCTGCCATCTAGTGGCTTTCTCTTTAATAATCAGTTGAGTATCACTCTTATTTTTGACATTACCCTGGTCTTGTGTTGTCAGGTTTTCATTGTCGGAGGCAAAACTGACGACAATTCTTAACGTTGGGACAATAAGATCGATAATATCACTCTGCCAATGTTATGTTCAATGAAGGACAGTGTTGGACTGGTTCAGACTCAGCGTCCATTCTCGGTCAATGCCTCTGAACTCAGTGCAGCTCCAGTCCATGGAGTCACAGCTCTGTTTAAACAAAGACGTCTCCCAACCCTCTGTGTTTGATGGATTTACGTTTTTCCATCTGGTCCAGGGTTTATAGTTCCAAGGTGCAAAATAAAGTAGTATGGGAGCAGCTTTATCCCAGCTGCTGTTGTGTTTCTAAATAAATCACGCCGGCTTTTAGCCTCAGAGTGTGTTCATCTGAAGAGTTCAGACATGTCCATCGGGAGCAGCGCACAACTCTGCTCAGAGTTGGTCTTTAATTGGGTTTAATGTGGTTTTTGGATCCAGTTCTTGTTTTTTGTGACTGCAGAACAAAAATATCAGCAGCTACAAATGCCATGAACTTGAGAAAATAAGAATCCCTGGGATTGGTTGTTTGGATGAAAAAGATCAGTATAGAGTTGTCAACATCTGACAACCAATGTAATTAACCTGAAAGTTGCCTTCTTTTTTCATCTCCTCATGATGTTGTCCACCACTGGTGAAATTACAGACATTCTCAGTTCAACAGATTGTGCCATTCTACCACTTTAGTTTGAAGGAATAGAAGGACAAGAGTGACTGAGACAGTTTAATGTGTTGAATTTCCTGAAAATTCTGAAAAAAATGACGAAGGCAATTATTTTAAGAAGCTGTCGATATTATGTTATATCTGTAGGAATTGTTAGTGGATTTCCCTCTGATTACGAAAACCTGATAATGCAATACCTGGGTTGTTCTAACTGATTTGGGCCCTAATATGGTCACTAGATGGCAGCATAGCAGCTCATTTATCTAATCTCATACTCATACAGTGCTTTATAAAGATGAATACATAAATACTGTCTGTATTGGTATGGGTTGATGTTGGAATTGGATATAAAGTGCTTGGACAATATTAAACATTTGGCAAATTTTTAATATCGGACATCCTTAGATTACTGTTAATTTCTGAAAAGAGCTTAGTGTAAAAAACATTGTAATTAGCTCAATATTTCGACTCCTGGGCGACAGTGGGTAATAAGATTTAACAGTATACTTGTGCTTATCATTTATTGAGATAAATGGCATATGAAAGTCTTGTAAAATGATTTTACATTTATCAGACATCAATTTATCAAGCTTCTTGTTCCCCTGGGAATTGAACCCAGGACTTTTACTTCATTGGGGAACCACTAACCACTTGCTTTTAGCCTTTTCCACACTGAGTAGTGGGAAAATGTTGGCATTGCAGAGAAAAGGCAGAAGATTAAAGATAATGTAAATTAATATTATAATTTGCACAATTTTGATGGCCGGATTATAAATACCAAACGGACCGCATCTGGCCCCCGGACCTTATTTTGCCCAGGTCTGATCCAAACAAGTCAAATAGAGGTTGATTTGGGAACCATAGTCCCTGTAGGGTCTGAGAATGTTAGTCGGTAAAAACTGTTCTCTCAGGTCTTTGACTTTTCTCTGTACCTGATGGACTGGACTCCAGTTCCTCCACTAACGTCCAGACATGAAGCTGTGGTCACGGCGTCCACTCCCTGGAATTGGACCTCATTTTGATCCAACTGTTCTGTGAGAAAATCCAATAATGGGGAGTCATGAAGGTGGAGCTGTGTGACTTCACAGCCTGAGGAGAACTGTGGGCTGTGGGCTGAGGACGACAGTGATGGTGGTGTTGGTGGTGGAGTTGATGTTGGGCCTGGAGCTGACACGTTCCTGCTAACAATCACATCACACACAGAGCGAGCCACATTCCAACTTCCTGATCCAGCTCCTCCTGCCCCCACTGCCCTGCTGGACAACCTGCCTCCATCACTGTCCTCCTTTGGCCCCAGTCAGTGTCGACCAAACAAACTGTCGTTAAAAATAATAAAAGTCACGAAATATTCGTTTATATTGTAGAATTAATCTCTAGTTGATCTGGTTCTTTCTCATCTGGATCCATTCGTGTTGAGAATCAGTGACGTAAAGAACATGAACCCTCTGTGCACGCCAGATGCCTTGTACTCTAACGCCCTCTAGTGGTTTAGGATGGAAACAACCGCACAAACTAATCGAATAAACACGATATTATCTTTTTCTAAAATATTAAGATCACGACCGATCTATCATATCTGTCAATGAGAAGAAAAATAATTGTAAAGACTTTTTTAATTAATTTTCTTTTAATTTTCTTTTAATCTCAGTTGAACTATTAAAACGCAGGATTGTGGAGATTGGTTTGGATTAGACATCAGAAGAAACTATTTGTTACGTAATTTAATATCGTAATATTGTACAAGATATTTTTATTATTTCAATTATATTTATATTTGTATCAAATAATACTATTATTTTCCGTTTCCTTGATTTTTGTCGACTTTAATCTGATTAAAAGGACAATAATCATGATTTATTTCAATATATTTATTGTTTAATTTTCAGTCTCCTCTCCGTGGAGGAGTACCTGGGTTCAGGAGGAGGAGTCTGGTGAAGGAGGAGGTGATGTCGGGGTCCAGTGAGGTCAGTTCTGCCAACTTCCTGTTTCTGTATTGTTTGTCACCACGCGGTGAGTGAACCTGTAAGTTTCAATGTTCCGTTCCATCTCCTTGTTACATGTGTGTCACGTGGTAATGTGAACCAACGGTGTCTGTTGGGTTTCTTACTGAATCAGTTACTGGTCAGTGAACGCACCAGGGTCCAAAGATGTAAGTTCTTTATGATGGACCTTTTTAATGAGTCGTCAAACCATAGAATTGTCAATTATGTGAATAAAACATTGTCTCACTGTGAATAAGAATCTCAGGACACAACAAAACTTGATGAACACAAAAAAAGCCTAAAAATTAACACTTAAAACCCTCTCAACATCAACTTATTTAAAGGTAAAGAAATGTTTTTTTTTTGTCAAAGCCATAACTGATGTTAATTTGTTGTGCTGTTTGTGTCGTGGGTTCTTTTATTGGTCTGCAATGCAGTGATTTACTGCTGTGTGTTCAGGGATCATACAGTGAGAATTCACTTAATTCATTGATATTTTAAAATTAGGTTTAATGTCATAAAACAAGGGTTGGGGACCTATGGCTCGCAGGCCAAATGTGTCTCTTTTGAGGACTGTATCTGGCTCTCAGATAAATCACAATGTTGTTCTTTTGAACACAACAAGTAAACAATTTTGCTGATATTTCTGTAAAACTATGTGGTGTTTTGTGATTTGGGTGGCAGTTGTGGAGATTGCTGTCTGTGTGACCTGGTAACAGATGAGAGGATGAATGAATGAATGAATGAATGTTGGAGCAGAGTTTGTCTTTGTTTTGTCAATGCAACAGTAAATTAAAGTGTCTTATATTTGTTAAAGAAGATCTTTGGCTTTCTTCAATTCCTGAGTCGTCATCAGTGTTGTTTCCGACTAAATAGACTATTTTTTAATACTTGTAAGTAAGCTGTGAGTAAATCTAAAATAAGATGATCAATATTTGTCAATATGTGTATTTCTAGACACTTTTGAAGCCCTTAAAAAACTATATTTTCAAAGAACACCTATCTTACCATCCATCTCACCTTTTCTTCTGACGCTATGAGTTACTTTGTTTGGTTTTTCTCATTTATTGATTTTGTTCTATGATGTACTGTAACTTGGCAACTTTGGATAAAAACCTCTGCCAAAGTGGGATTTTTTTCTATTTTTTTTTTTCTAATATAGCCTCTGTAGAGTGTCTGAAGATTTTATTCATTCACGTCATGTTATCCAAAGAGTTTAGTGGTCAGCACTGGACCTATTGTCTAGTTGCTGACCACTCAGAGCTTGAGACATGATTCATTCCTCAACTGAGGAGCTGAAGCAGTTTCTGCTGGATGTCAGAGGGAACACTGGAAGTTCTACCAATGTTTCCAAGGCCAGTGGTTAAGGAACTGGGTCTGGACCTGGAGTCAAAGCTGCCTGTCCACTTTGTTGAAGAGTTTAATGCAGATTTTGGTCGCATTTCGTTATGTGTCACAGCCACTTCTTCTCCAAACCAGTCCATTCTCCCTGCAACTGCTCAAGACTTTATGGCAACCTATTTTGAATTGTTGTTGTTCTGCTGGAACATAAACCTACATAACCATGTTCACAGGACGTGAATAAAGAAAATATCAGGGACCAAACTGGTCATAAACCTCAGTCATTAGGCAGGGACTCCAGCACAGACGCCGGGCCACCTACAGCGCTGAGGTACCAGGCATTATGGGTAACGTGTGGTGTGGTCTGCTGCAGCCAAGGCCACATTCACAGACCTGTGAGTCTGCGGCCTGTCACGTCTCACCTCAGCGAGGTCAAAACACACCTTCGACCCTGACACGTTCAACGTAGGATTTATGACTGTGTCCAAGCCCCGAAATTATGGAGGCATTTCCTCCGCTCTGCCCCGGTCTGCCCCTCTGTGAGGTAAACCTACGGAGAAGTTCCCTTAAAACCTTTCTAGATGAAACCAGGCGTACAAAGCAATTTCTCTCAACTCAAACTTGGTCTTCTCATTTTCACCTTGTCCCTTTTTCAGGCGTTACCACAGCAGGTCAACATTTTCCATCTTCCCCTATCCTGTATCTTCTACTCTGACTCCAACTACCTCCATGTCCTCCCTCACTGCATCCATCAATCTCCTCTTTGTCTCCTACCTGGTAGCTCCATCTCTAGGATCATTCTTCTACCAATGTATCCACTGTCTCTCCTCTGAACGTGTCCAAACCATCTCAATCTGTCTTCTCTAGCTTTGTCTCCAAAACTTCCTGTCTGTGTTGTCCCTCTAATCACCTCATTCCTGATCCTGTCCATCCTTGTCTCTCCTGAAGAGAATCTCAGCATCTTTAACTCCTTCACCTCCAGCTCTGTCTCCTGTCTTCTACCTATTCCTAGTGTCTCTGATCCATCCATCATGGCTGGTCTCACCACAATGAGAAAAAGAACTCTGCAAACAACTAATTTCCCTGCCCTTTCGTGCCTTTGTGTGGACAGATACAGAAAAGAAAAGATGTCAACGATGATGACGTGTAAGGATAAGGGATGTCTTAACAGTTGTGTCAGTCTGCTCTGTCAATTCTGCCACATTTCTCTGAGTTGACTTGTTTTCTCCTTGGTATCTAGGTCTGAATTTAGTTTTTTATTATATGATGGTTGTAGTTTTCCTAAATGGTACTCTGTTGGTTTGGCTGTGGTATTATTTGTCCTTTATACTGGTGGCACTATGAGAGTTTGGAGTTGATATGTGGTGTGACAGTGTCTCTGTTGAACAGTCTATGACGTCTGTATGATGACTTGACGTCCAAGACATTTTCCAAACTTTATTTTCTTTCCTTGCCCTCTTTTTGTGGACTATTGTGGATTATTGTCCTGTTGTGAAGACATTCCCAATTTTCCCTTTAAATCTCCACCAAACTCCATCATAAACACAGTGAATAATACTAAACGGATATTGTCAACGTACAAGGAAAATCAAATAATTCAGTAAAGATCTTCTGCTTCAGTAGAGAAACTTCTGTGTCTGTCGGCAGCGTTACTTTCTCCTGACGCAACATAACACGGCAGCATTGAAATGATCCGTGTGATGATATCAAACATTTTTGCGGTTCGTATTGATGAGCCCTGCAGTCATCAGAGTGTCGGCTAATGGTGGCATAATGACACCGATTAAAAACCAACACTCAGTGATGCCAAACCACAGACATTTAACTAATGTGTCGCAGCAGAACTCTGGGCTGTCGTCAACTCTGACGTGATTTTTAAAACATCTGACTAAATACAGTAGATGGACGTGGAGCAGCTGAGGCTCAGTGATTAACCCACACCAGGGGCCTTTTAATGCGGGCCTCCATCCGTGTCCAAATTAAATAATTTATTTCTATTATAATTATACTTCTGTCCTTCCCCTGCAATGCCTGCATTTCCCCAGTAGATGGCGTCATAAAGTCTATTAGAAATTTAGCATTTTGGATTTTATACCTGACCTTTACATGCCATTTATCTTAGTTCAAAATTTTGTCCTGCCAGTCAAAAGGTTTGCCCACCGCTGCTCTATACTCTCTATAGTATAGTCACAGGCAGTATTAAAATGATGAGTAAAGTAGTGAATAAAGGCAAAAGCACTATCCATTAAGGAAATGCTGGCTTTGCAAGGACAAAGTAGGAGTACGATAATTTGAATTAAAAGTAGAATTTTGACAAGTTGGGCGGGCCGGATTGAAACGCCATGTGGCCCGCATGCGGCCCCCGGGCCTTAGTTTGCCCAAATCTGGGTTATAGGCTATACTCTTTAGTCTATTCAGAAAATATACTATACTATATGGAACTGTGGGACTGTTTCAGTGGCATCCTGCTTCAGTTTCTGTGCGTTTTTCTGATGTTTTGAACCTAGAAAATCAAATCCACTCTCCCTTTACTAGCACATGTCTCTCTCTCCCGTCTGTCTGTCTCTCTCTCTCTGTTTGCGGTGGTGCCTTCCTTCTAATCTGCCAGACTGCGTTTGTATATGAAGTGTCACTGATGGTGGAGACTATTAGGCCAGTGAAGGCATCGTTTCTGTCTTCTCCTTTCCCCCCGCAGCTCGTTTAAACTTCCAGCGGATGGTTGAGATTAAATGTCTTCCCTCAGATGGAGGGATTCTGCGGCCGGACCCGGCCTTCAATTTAGGGACGGGGAATGAGTGAAAAGCATGTAAAGAACCTATTTAGCAAAAGGCAACAGAGCCTGAGCGGTTCACTTGGAAGACGCTTCACACGCCATGCTGCAGATGTGCTCCTCGATTCTGGAACATCTGCTAGTCTTCAGGTCCTCTCCGCTTCCCTGTGGACCACTGTCCCCCAACCTTTTTTGCGCCACGGACCGGTTAAATAAGTACTATTTTCACCGACTAGTCGTTAAGTTGTGGCAGATAAATACCCCTTAATGAAATATAATTTTGAGTATATTTTCCTACCTATAAAATCTTCCTACCCGGATTAACAGGGATTTCTCAAGTGCACATAGCCTATAATTTTCTGCTACCAGACCAGTATAAAAAGTTAGAATCTTGTATCATTTTGAGTTTATTGTTGTTGTCTTCACTGAGAAAATATTTCCTAATCAAATATAGTTGCATTATTGATGATGGAATCCTAGCCATTCTATTGGTCAGTTCTTTTGTTGATATGGGTATGGATCAAGACAGATGGGGCCAAAAGGAAACATTATTTATCTGCGGCCCGGCACCAATTCATCCACGGACCGGTATCGGTCCCTGCCCTACTGGTTGGGGACCACTGACGTAAACCACTGGTCTCCAACCTTTTTGCGCCATGGAACCGCAGATCAAAAGGCACGGCCTTGAACACACATCTGACAAATCGTTTTTTTCAAACCAAAAATGATGTGAGCAGAAGGATCGCTGCAGTATCATGTACGTGACGTGCTCCAACGAAGCTCCACGGCCGCGGGGCAACCAATTATGACAGAGAAGAACTGGGGGATGACAGCACCAGAGGTGGAGGAGGTCGTCCTGAGTGACAGGACGCCGTGTTCCCTGAGCTGCAAATACCTCGAAACAACGTAACTCTACTCCAACAAGTGATATTTTGAGCTGCACCTTCTCAAAACACCAGTCCAACCAGTCCCGGGCCTGTTCCTGTCTGAAGGCAGCAGTCAAACGGGCAGAAACCAGCCTGTCATGGCTTCATTATCAGCAACTGTTTGATGTCGGTTCAACAGCAGAACAGAAGCCTCTTCACCTGAGGCACCTTCTCAGCCCACAGCAATCCTGGACTCTGTAGGTCTCACTTATCATTTTCACGCACAAAGTTTCATTTCAACTTTCATCTTGTCCCTTTTTCTGGGGTTTCCACAGCGAATCACTGTTTCCTGTCTCCCCCTGTTCTCTCCATGTCCTCCTCCTCCATCAATATCCTCTTTCTCTCCTACCTGGTAGCTCCATCTCTAGGATCCATCTCCTACCAATGTATCCACTGTCCCTCCTCTGAACATGTCCAAACCATCTCAATCTGTCTTCTCTAACTTCTTCTCCAAACCTCTTCTTCTTCTCCTTTCTGCTTGTCCATTTTCTGGGGTTGCCACAACGAGTCAACAATTTCCATCTCACCCTGATTTTTTTTCTTCTCCAAACCTGATGACCTCTCATCGCCTCATTCCTGATTCTGTCCATCCTTGTCTCTCCTAAAGAGAATCTCAGCATCTCTAACTCCTCCACCTCCATCTCCGTCTCCTGTCTTTTTCTTAGCTGACTTTCTTCCGTCACAGATCACTCTTGACTATTTCTCCAGCTGTTCCATCATCCTGCCTGTACCCTCACTGTGTCAAATAAAGAAAAATTTGGGATTTAAATTATTTGTCTTACTGCCCTCTATAATCTCTATTGTCGGTAGCCCTTAAAGGGACCATGCCCCCACCTTTGGATAAAGCAGGTAAATAAGAAAGGCTTTATTTTTTAGTTTGTTTACAATATAATATAATAATAATATTTTATTATATTTTATATTTTATATTTATAATAATAATCTAAATTATTATTATAAATTATAATTCAGAGCCCCAATACATGTGCAATTATGTGATTAAAATATAAAAACTGGTTGGTAAAATATAATGGGTAGCTCAACATTAGTGTTAAAATGAAAGTAGATGCGTCAGATCTTATATAAAAATATGTCAAAATGTCTGTTGCCATGGTGAAAGTAAGAACAAAAAAGACTGCGGTCACTCAACCGAACACAGATTCGTGTATTCTAAATTGTAGTAATGGTTTCTGGACACTGGGTGACGCTGCCATACCATATTTAGCAGCACTCCACCTTCTCTGCCGAACATGACGATCAATTTCTTATTCTGACGGTGTCGTATAACATTGTTTCTACAGTATATTTTTACATGGTCTTCGACTGTGGTTTACACACAGACCAACAGTTAACCGTAGATGTACATTATGTTTATAGAATAACGACGACAAAAGTATTTATTCGCTTGTTTTATTCTGAAACTGTGAACTTCACGTGAGAAAATAAGATCAAGATAATTACGAGATCTGGTTACATGTCCCGGCTGAGAGACTAATTCACCACAGATACTTTCCAAACCATTATTTAATTATTTAAATAGTACTTGCAGAGTCGATTATTTAAACTAATTTAACAATTACTTTTGCTTTTAAAGATCATTTTTGCTTTTATTTACGAATTGTTTTAAAATTTCCACTCAAATATCTGAGCCTGGCTTTCGACCCTTAAAGTATCCACGGTGGAGCCCCGCCCTCACGTGATTACAACTAGAATTAGCTTTAGCTTCGTCGAGACCCATTTAGGACAATTTGGTGTCAAATAAACACACAAACAAATAAATAAATGAATATTATAGTGTAAAAAGATATAATTTAAAATGATTCTAAAGTCAAAGACATAACAATAACACGTGTTTTGCTTTTGAAGCTCATTTTTGTTTTACCTACGATATGTTTTAATTTCAACTCAAATATCCGAGCCTGGCGCTGGACCCGTGAACTTCTCTTACCTGATTCCTTTGGAATTAGCTTTAGCTGCTGAGGGACCCCGTAAAGGACAATGACTACTGTATCATATTGACAAATATCCAAATAATAATACAAAACTCAAGTCAAGTAGAAGAGAGAAACACACTTCTTTTTCTTACAAAGCCATTAATTGGGGTTTTGTTTACGATATGTTTTGATATCCACTGGATTATCCGAGCCTGGCACTGGACCCGTGAACTACTCTTGTTGATACCGCTGGAATTATGTTGCTTCTTCGGGACCCGAAAAGAATAATAATACTATCGTGTCATATAATACAAACAAATACACAAATAAATAATATTAAAATATTTTAAACTAATTTAATGATTCAAAGCAAATAGAGAAACAAACTTTTTAGAATAAAGCTCATTTTTGGTTTTGTTTACGATGTGTCTTAAAGAGCCTGAGCCTGGCATTGGACCCGTGAACTACTCTCACCAGATTACCCTGGAATTAGCTTAAACTTTGTCGGGATCCTAAAAGAACATTAGACAATGTAAACAAACAAACAAACAACCTAAATTAAATGAAATTATATTTTAATCTAGTTTTAAAGACAAGGAATAGAGAGTGAAACCTCTGTGTTTGTGAGTCAGTGGTTCGTTGGCTTACATTTGTTGAAACGTTATTTTTCAGGGCCTTTCAGGCTCTTATGCAGAGCAGACTCACTGTTTTGAGTTTCAATTCTGAATAATCCACCAGTATTGACTCTAAAACAGGCTTTACCGTGTTCCTGGCCAACAGCGGGCTTGTGTTGTGGATAATCCTTTGCTAACAGGCTGCAGGTGATTGGCAGCAGTGAGTCTCTGCAGAGACGTTCATTCATGAAATGAATATTAAGACGCAAGAAGAGAGTTGTCTGCTGAGAAAACGCAAGTGGAAATGTACAACTGTTTACTGACAGACCATGTGTGAGTTGTTGATACTGTTGTATAACAATTGAACTATCACATCATGGGAGTTCCTCCAGCAGTCTAGGCCTAGAGTACAGTAGCTTAGAGTCATTTGTCACCTTTTATAAGAATTAAGACGTGTTTCCAATGGTGTGGCCCACATTGGCATATGGGTTAGATCAGGTCTGATGAAATCTCGGCTGATCTTAACATTTGTGCTGTTTCCCTTATGGAACAGTATCCTCAAAAGTTTTCTTAGAACTTTCTCAAGTACTATTCTTAGAACTGTTTAGTTATAATGGTGACATTTATCTATCAGACTGTACATTCACATGCAGGAAACATCTCACTTCTTCTCCTTTCCACTTTCTCTCTTTATCAGGGGTTGCCACAGCAAGTCAACATTTTCCATCTCCCCCGTTCTCTCCATCTTCTACTCTAACTCCAACTACCTCCACATCCTCCCTCACTGCATCCATCAATCTCCTCTTCGTCTCCTACCTGGTAGCTCCATCTCTAGGATCATCCACGGTTCCTCCCCTGAACATGTCCAAACCATCTCAATCTGTCTTCTCTAGCTTTGTCTCCAAACCTTCCTGTCTGTGTTGTCCCTCTAATCACTTCATTCCTGATCCTGTCCATCCTTGT
>JAFBJS010001572.1:13161-39843 GCA_016785265.1 Paraplagusia blochii
GTCTCACAACTGTCCTGTAAACCATTCCCTACACCTTAGCTGACTCTCTTCTATCACAGATCACTCCTGACCCTTTTTTCCAGTTGTTCCATCCTGACTCCACTCTATTCTTCTCCTCTCTTCCTCAGTCTCCACTGCCCTGAACAGCATCTCCTCCACCTTCAGCCTCTCTGTTCTGCACTGTTCCCCTCAGTAAGCGTCTTACTGTTTGGATGATATAGTTATTAGTCAGTTATTGCTACCACTCTAGTTGCCTGAGTGATGTCTTTAATCTGCATTTGCTCTCTTTTTCATTCTGATCTTATTTTTGCAGAAATTTGTTCAAATCTGTCATTGTTAAAGAACAAAACACAATTTCTACAAATGTTGTTTTTCTTGTCTTGCCGTACTTGGGCTGGACCAAAAAAAAAAAAAAGACCACAAACACTTTCCATTGACTTGGTTGCTGTTATTACTTGGCTTAACATGAATCTGAAGAAGTTAGAACAGATATTTAAAAAAAAAAAGTATTTTTTCTTTCTTACATTTTACAGAACTTCTGGCGCTGGGTTTGTGAAAAGTATTTGGTTAAAAGAGTTGTTGAACTGTTCAAACCGCTGGAAATGTAATTGATGGATTATATAACGTGATTTTACGCATATTCATCTGATATAATCCAGACACTGGAAACAAACCATGGGCCAATAACTTGTCACATCAGGACATAGTGAAACCTTTAAATGGAATCCTCACAAACATTGCGTAACTCGGCCGCTAGATGGCGCACACGGCTCGTGGCATCCATCCCAGTTGGACGCTGAGGTCAAAACATTATTAAAAAAATCCACTCTTTTGACAAGTATCGTAGATCTTCCCTCTAATGGAGGACGGGGATTATTTTTTAAAATGTTTTTCTTAAAGCAGACTTTCACAGAGTGAAGACAAAACATCTGCAGACGTTAAACATCCAAACAGCAGCTGCGACAGAGGTCAGAGGCGACGCTCGAGCCAAAGCAGAGACGAAGATGAAATAATTCCTTTATTATCTTCATTTCACTGCACGGTGATCACTTTGTTCAACAGTGCGATGAAAGAAGACGATGCCAATGGGCAGCGGCGATTCAATAAATACCTGATGATGTCGGAGTCGCCATCATCACGGCCTGACCGGGACTCTGACCCAGACTGGACCCTCGGGACACGATTTTCTACACTTAAATCCTCTAGTTTTTCTTAGTTATTGGGCAATAAAAGCGTGAAAAACCAAATAGACGTTCAACCCTTTTTTGAATCAGAACTCGCTGCAGAGAAAGGGAAAAGAAGAAGCTTTTGTTTTTTGCCAGCTGACATTTTACATATAATTTTGCTGCATGATTTTGACCTTTAACTCTCTTTACTCAGCTTGTTGATTTTACCTACTTCTTTTGCATAATTTCACAAGTTAAACTATTTTTTTCTGCCCCCTGGTGTATTTAAATTCCCAGCCTTTATGCAGTACTTTTTGTTTTATTTTCTCATCTTTACTACAGTCCTAAAATTTTCTCAGTCTGTGACATTTTTTCCTTTTTTTAACATTAAAATTTCAAGAATTCTTCCTTGAAGAAATGATCATTTTTATTGCACTTGCAGTAACATGAACCTTTAGATTTGCTGACATATTTATTGGTATTATGTCTGTTGTTTTTCAGGTGTTTGATTGAAGTTTTGTTTCTCATTTGGTCAAAAACTTCTCAAACATTGTTGTAATTCTCCGTTTTATAAAGTATATACATTCATTTTCCTCTTTGTGCCAAACTTGTGTTATTATTTTCCCTAAACTCTTGCTCCCTGCGTTGGATCTCAGCCCCAGTAACGTGATACTCTGTGTTTCCTGATGTGGTTGTGGCTAATTTTATTATTCCAGCCTATCTTTACTACAGGCTTGTTAACCTAATACTGTTGGAACATTGGCTAACTTCTTGAAGGAGGGGTGAATATTTGGCTCCTAACGGGATGTACATTATCCTCGCCAGTTGAAGAAACGTGTCAAACTCAAGGCCTGGGGGCCCAAATCTGGCCCGTCAAGTCATCTTGTACGGCCCTGCAGGAGTGTACAAAGCATTTCGTATTGTCTTAACCTGATAATTTTCTTTTAAACAACTTTGGTTACGTAATCAAATAGTAATGAATTGCAGTATCATGTATTTATGTGCAGTGGAGTAGTTTCCTGTATAAAGTACTATTTTCCAACCAGCTTTTTGAGGATATTGTATTGTTGACGTGTCCCTCCCATCTGGTAAAAAATGATATTGACACCACTGGTAGAAAACAAACATTATATTCCAACAGACACTCGTCCCGGACGACACCTTGTTCGCGGTCGGCTCTTTATCTCCGACCTTTCAGTGAGTTATCAGCCAGGATTTGTCCTTTGCTTTGTTATTTTTGGCTGCACATTGCGCCGTGCCTATAAACCGCTGGGGGGCGTCCCATCTGGATTGCGGCATTACAGACGCGTTGTCGCCTTCCGTGCAATAAAATGACAGATATGCCCGTGGAAGGCGCCAGGTGAGCAATAAGGCAGAACAATTCAGACAGCTTGTGTCATGTTTACACCTATTCACCAGCGCCAGCAGTGCTACACATTAACCAGACTACACACAAATAAAGATAGAGCCGTGATAAACTCATGACTGGAGGTACAATAGAGGGAGGAGGAGGGGAGAGAGGGGAGAGGGGGAGAGAGAGGGAGGCATCAAGGAATGACAGGACACTGGTTTCCTCTCTCTCGCTCTCTCTCTCTCTCCAGCTGACAGACCAAACCTGCTGTCTCTCTGTCAATATCACATTCCTCACCACTGTGATTTCACATGATGCAAATGTGGCCCCGTGTCTGGGTGCAGGTATTGACCAATCACGGCTCAGACTCTGACCACGGCCTATCTGTCCAATCCCTTTGACTCCAGTCATTAACAGGGCTCAAATATATATATATATAATGTCACAGTGAAATATATTCACTGCTGGAGCTCCAGTCCTGCTCCACGGCTCTTCAGGTACCAACTCAAGACTCCTCAATTTCCCAGAGTGCAGTGCAGGTCTCACACTGTAAGGATTTTATTAATAATAGGAATCAGACATGTTCAAAGTCTGGCTCTGGGACCAATTGTGGCCCAAAAATTGACTTTATAAGACCCCGTAATGTCAGGACGTGGAAGTTTGTTTTCTCAGAAAAGGCAATATATTTGTTTTTATGACATTTTCCCCTCATTTCCTCAGCAATATCTAGGATCTAAACCCATATTTTACTTGTTGCTGGTGTGGTGGGGTTTTTATTTTTTTGGCCCTTTCAGGACCTCTCTACTCAGATTATTGGACATGGCTTGGATTTCTTTAATTCTCCCCAGGCTCAGTCTTGGTCCCTGATTAGTGTTTTCCTGTTTCTGAGACATTGAGGTTTTGACTATTAGCTGTAACTGTTTATTTTATATAGTAATCTGTATTTTAAAGATTTATAAAATCTACCGTCTTGGTCCAGATTATATTTTTCTAATCTTACTCCTAGTATATGTTTTTAAACAGATTCTGCCTTTTTACTAATTTTAGAACTTTTTATTTTTTTTAACCTTATTGTTCTGTAGGATTAAAACCTTAACTTCTTCACATCCTCACTGCAGATTATCTATAATCTGAGTAAAAATTCGATTGTCCTGTTTTGAATCTAGTATTTGATTCTAATTTTTTTTTCTGGACCCTAGGACTGTTCCTAATATTGAAAATACATTTTGATATTTTTTCTCACTCCTTCATAAACAGATTACAATGAGATAATTTGGCCTATAGATTGGTAAACTTGAGTTATTCTTTATCAAATATAAATAATAATCTCAGTTTAACTCACTTTTCTTGATATATTGCAGATACTATAGTAGTATATTACTTATCTGAAATATTACATTTTTTATAGATTAAATTTCTTGTAATTATTTATATTGATGTATACATTTTTATTTTATTTAGTATTAAATATTTCCAGAATATTTTTTATATACAAATTTTTAACTTCTTTTAATTTTTAACACCTAAAACAAGCTAAAATATTTGATAAGATCTGAATTTTATCAAACAGTGATATTAAGGAGGCGCAGTAATAAATGCACCAAATATATAATATACATATATTATATAACACAACAGGGTGAAATATAAAGGAGCCTCAGTTCCATAAAATCAGCATCAAACTCAGATCAAATGATGATCTAAGTGAAGATCAGAAAAAGACAGAAATAGAAATAAAATAAAATAAAAATCGTCATTTGGATATTTTTATTAAAACTTTCAAGAACACGATGTCAATGTTGTAAACTCGACAAAACTCCAAATACAACATAAGCCACTGACGAGTGAAGAAACACAAGAAGAAAAACCTTCATATTTTTATTTCTTTTATCTTTTATGCGGCACTTTTATCACCAACTCACAACCTGCGCACTTCTCTGTCATTTCCTTTATTTTTCCTGCAGAAAAATAATCCACTGTGTCCAAACCACCGCACTGCTTTTCTCCTCTGTGTCTGTTTTTATTTTATTTCATTTTATTTCTAATCACTTTTCTCCTGATTAAAATAACAGTGAGAACATGTCGAGCCATTGCTCCAGTGCGTTGTCGCTTTTCCGCTCCTTATTATTACTATTATTATTATTCATAATATTATTATCATCATTATTATTATTATCAATATTTTTTTTCCTTTTTTTCCAAACAGTAGCACTTCACACACGGGGACAACAAGTGAAAATACAATGGCACATGAGTGTGAGTAACTATCAGTGGAGATCTGAGGGCAGGAGTGAAGTCCGTGTTTTTTTTGTTTTTTTTTTCTTAAAAGAGACAAAAAATAAAATAAAATAAAAGCGTAATAGCCCACAAACTATCTTTACACAGGTGTATCCACAATAAATTAAGAACAGATCCCTATAGAAACAAAACTACTCCGTTGTATTTACACGCAATAACAATATGAAATAATTACATAAATATTTTATATATCCTATGTACACCTAATATCAATACTACCTTTGTGTTTCTCCTGTTGACCGTTCCCATTTCAGCTTCCCTTTGCCTTTGGGTGGACGTTTTTGGGGTCCGTTACACATGCAGGGGACGCGGGGTGGTGGGGGGGGGCATGGATTTGTCTCAGCACCAAATTAATTAATATGAAAAAAATTGTAAATATTTTTGGTTTTAATTTGATGTATTTTTTTTTTGTTGGGGAATTGAAGAATGTCCAATTTTAGTGGATTTTTTTTGAAATATAAATACAGCAGACTGCAAAAAGGACAAAAAGGTAGACTGGATGGTAGTGAAAGAAATGAATGATTCAGAGTGCTCATATATATATATTTATATATATATTTGTGTGTGTAAGGATGTCCGATATTAACTTTTGCCGATATTCTCCAATTCCGATATGACATCTGACACGGTGAATGTCTCAGGACCTTCAGACTCTTTATCAGAGGAAAGAAACACAATAATGTCGTTGCCAATATTCAATATTATGCCAAATATCGGACCGATATCATCGGACATCCCTCTTAAGTCCGACTGTTCAGTTTCAATACTTGTACGGTATTTAATGACAGGGTAAAAACAAAGTGTAAAGAAAGACGGACAAGAAAAGTCAGGTGTGTGTTAAACCAAAGTGCATTTCAGAAACTAAATTAAAACGTCCAAGATTCCGCTCCTGTTTTTTTTGTTTTTTTACCCAAATTCGTTTCTAGTCAAAACCTGCGCACAAAGTGTGAAAAGTACGAAAGTAAAAGTCTCTTTTTGTACTTTTCATGACAGCAACCAAACGTCCAGCAGGTGATGTCTCTCTCTCTCTCTGTGTGTGTGGTCTTTTAAAAGAAGAAGAAATGAAAATGATAATAACATTAGTATTAATCTCAGTCTCCTCTCATGGTGATCCGCTCCGGGCCCGGTCCTGGCTGGAGTCCAGTCCACTGACCAGGCGCTGGATGCTCTGCAGCTCGTTGGCCGCGTCCTTCTCCGCGCAGGTCTTTGGGGACAAACTGGACGAGTGGCTCGTCACCTCCGACGTGGAGTCCAGGGTGACGCCGGACACCGGGCTCACCGGGACCCCCATGCCGTCCCCCTTCACATCCACCCCGCCGCCGCCCATGGAGGGCATGGCGGTGGTGAGCAGCGTGCTGTCCGGTACCGTGAGCGAGGGCATGGGGTAGGGGCTGTACCTGAGTCTGGGCCGCACCGCGTTCAGGAACGGGTGTCTGTGCACGGACGAGGACGCGGCGGACGACGCCGCCGCCGCGGCCGCCATGTACGTGTACGGGTACGGGAACAAACTGCCGAACGGGGACATGGCGAGACCCTGTGGAGACATGGAGACACCGGTGTGAGCAGAACAAGTCCATCCAAAAATGGAAAATCTCAACGCGCTTGCAGCACGGAATATTATATGACGTCACGAAGACCAGATTTAAATTATTATTATTACAATATCAGGAGCCGAGGATATGTTTTTGATCATTTTGATCATTTCCATCCTGGAAACTCCACTGATCTGTTGTTTGAAGACCTTAAACTGTAAGAAACATTTCTGGAAGTTTCTCCTCTAACTGGTAAAGACTGACATGTCTTGTCTATAACATAAAACAAGCATCTGTACCAGAGGTTGGACCAGTAAGGTTTTCTTTCTTTTCCGGCCTTTACCATCTAGGATTATTTTGGAAAAAAAATATCTTAGATGATTATAAAAAAGGGGCAGAAGCTGCTGCTGAATGAGCGTGGTCTTTGAGCCTTTACGTTAAAAACGTCAATAATGGACAAAGAAATAACAGTAACCATGAGACAGAAACACATCAACCAGAACTTGACTGGACTGGACCAGACCAGACTGGACTAAACTCGCTGTGTAGTCTGAGTTCTGCTGTTAGTTTGTCGTGAAACACTCTGATTTCTGAACAAATATGAACATACTTCATGTTTTATGGGAGAATAACCAGCCTTAATCTTGCAAAGTCAAAATCCTAATGTACTACAACTACTGTGTGTTTGAGCGGCCGGCCTGCGGTCCAGATCTAAGTACAGTACACATCACACCATGAACCAGAGAATCAGAGTATTTAGACATTAATACATGTTTTATAGCAGTTTGGATCGCAAATAAGATCAGTGGTTTGCACGCTTGCCTCAAAAACAGAGAGTCTAGGGTTTGATTCCCGGAGGAACCACAAGGATTGATAATGCCAGTCACTTTAGATGAAAGCATCTGCTAAACGCATGAAATATATTTGATCAAATGAAAACATTGAACGGCATAAACTAAAAGATGAACTACCAAATTATATTAATTACAAACCCATAATTAAATTAATGTCTTACTTTTTGTGGTCTGTAACTATTGTGTCAGTTTTTTATGACATCATAAAAAGAATCCCAAATTACTTTTCGACTATATTTAGCATTTTACACTTTTGGTTGACTTCTAGAAACACACTCTGGTTACATTTCAGCTGACTTCTAGTTATTCTCGGGCCACATTTTTGCATATTGCCCTGCAGAAACGTTGGGGGAATTCTGTAGAAAACTCTGGCAGCTGGTCATTCGGCTCGGTGCTGTGTGAAACCTGGAGGTGTTTTTCTGGCCTTTTTCTGGAGCTTTACTTTCACTTCCTCCCTGTGTGTAGATAATTTCCTCACAATTAATGACATTAGTGATGCGTCGTTACGACAACCTCAGCCTGATGACACAACATGGAACTGGAAGGCCTTGAAGAAATACTGAGTTTTACAATTAATACAAAATCTCATATGTAAAAATCAATTATATGTATATATCTATGAATATCTGTCTATATTTTTACCCCCTAACCCCGTGCTGCTCTGAGTCCTCGCCCCTGCTGAAAGAATTGTGTTTATATCCAGAACAGCTGTTGACAGGCTGAAGGAGAGGCCGTAAAATCCAGAATAGAACTTCATGCTGAACACTTTACCATAAAAACTACGTAAACACGCAGGGAAATCGTCCCCTTCGCTCCTT
Organism: Paraplagusia blochii; assembly: GCA_016785265.1. Lineage (NCBI taxonomy): Eukaryota > Metazoa > Chordata > Actinopteri > Pleuronectiformes > Cynoglossidae > Paraplagusia > Paraplagusia blochii. Next base: position 21,181 of record JAFBJS010001572.1, read on the forward strand.
CTCACACTTTTAAAACCAGCACATAAAGCTACTAAACGGAACTTAAAAGAAGCTCCGAGCAAACCTGGCAACCCGCCGCTGTACCACACTATACAATTATAGCAACACGTGTTTAAGGTAGTACTTTTTTCCTTCTTTTACCTGTGACGCTAAGACGTGCTGCTGCAGGTGGAAGGGCAGACCCGGAGCTCCCGCCAGGCTTTGGGTGGGCGACGTCATGCTGGTCGTGTCCATGGTGCTGACTCCCCCCGTGGACACAGCGGCCAGCAGTGGCCCCATGCCCGCGGCCATGTTCGAGAACGCGCCCCCCATGTTGAATTGACCCGGGTGCAAAAGAAACGGGTGCGCGCCCCCCAAGTGATTGAAGAACTGCTGTCCCGTCAGGCTCGTGGGAAATCCGAAATTATGCAAATGGCCGTGGCCCATGTGACCGCTGTCCGTCTGAACGCTCAAAGGCACGAAGCTGTCCTTGGATATCGACCTGCACTCGTCCGCTTTGGCCGGCGGCTCGTGCAGACCCGGGCTCTTCAGGTCTTCTGCCGAGCGCGTGGTGCTGGAGATGACAGTGATGGGGCTGTGCCGCGAATCTGCCTGGCTTTTCTCAGTCTTGTGGACGCTGTCGCGGATCCTGCCGCCGGAGTCGCTGCCGCTGCTGCTGCTGCTGAAGGGATGCGCCTTGACCGGGCTGGCCTCGTGGTCCTTCCCGTCCTCCGTGGTGGTGGAGATCTTGCTGGAGTCCGGCCCGTCTTTGGGGAGTCCGTCTTTGCTCTCGTCGTCGCTGTCCTCGTCACTATCGCAGAAATCTGAGCCAAAAAATATTAAATTATTAGCATCTCCGTACTTTTATTTTGAAATTTACATTTAATGGAATCGAAACCGGATATTGATAATACATCTAAAACAGCAGTGTTTCATATTGTATTTATATCCAAAGTGACTCACAGAGAGGACTATCATTATCGAGCTAACTGTGCTAACCACTACACTATGGAACTATACTAAATGCTAACCGCTACACCAAATAAAGTATTTACTGTACCACATTAAAAGCACTCCTTGATGACGGCTGTATTTTGCCTTATATACAGTAACTCGTTCCCAAACCACTAACAGTGACTTCCGGTTGTAGCTTTTCAAATTAAAACCAATTTACTTTTTCTACTTGGTTAAAAACCGTCAACGAGTCCATGCTTGTTCTGCAGTATTGGTGTGTATTCGCGGGCTCCCCGGGCCTACCTTTCAGGTGCGGAGGCCCCACAGTAGACACGGCGGGAGACGAGGCCTGGCCGTAGCACTTAAAGGACGCCTGTTCCCCCGAGGAGTCGTCCGAAGCTCCGTTCTCCCTTTTCACCTGCTCCTCGTACGAACGCATGGACTGCAGAGCCAGCTGTTTCCTGAGGAGAGGGAGGAGGAAAGAGATTCAATAACAAGACCTAAGACACTGACTCGGATCAGAACAAGACTGTGGTTCGTTCGAGACGCAGAAATGAGTCCAAGAGTCTCCGAATGTCAGTGGAAATAAAAATAATAATAATAACCAACAGGAAACTGGCAGAGTGAAGGGCCACATGTTCCAGCTGTCGTTTTATTAAATTTACCAACAATAAACCCCAAGGCCTCTGCTAAGTATTTGATTAAAAGTGTAAAGACCCGGACTCCTCACTGGTTACCGTGACGACATATGGACTTATTATGGTGTGTGTTTCTTACCGCTTTTCTCTTCTCCCGTTTCCAGTGTCACGGAATCCTTTGGCGAATGGGTTGTGATCGATTTTCAGCTGCGTGATCTGGAAATGTAAAAAAAACAGCGCGTAAATTTAAATGGAGACAAACAACATGGTTTCAACCTTTTTTTCCTTTCTTTTTTTCTGACTCGGCGACTTTTCTAATAGTCTTCAACCAGATCTGGCAGCCACAGGTTGCCAGGTTTTATATCGTAAATGCGTAAAAGGCGCGCACGGCTCCCTGTTTTTGGCACGGCGACAGTGAAATATTCCTGTTTGGATTTTTAAAATAAACTCTTCCCAAACCTGACTCCCACATCACTTCCTCCGCTCGTCTGGCTGTGTAAACCACCGCACATGTGAGGAGGGATGTGTGTGTTTTGGGGGGGGAGGCACGAACCCCACCACCACCACCACCATCATCATCATTTCCCAACAATATCAAAGCGCAGCGGAGACATTTTTTTCATTATCATTTTTATGACTTGCAGAGAATAGAATGTAACCACACAGCAGAAGAAACGCGACTCTGCCCCGCCGACAACTCTCTCTCTCCTCCTCCCCTGTCCTCTGCTGCTCCGCTGATTTTTTTTCTTTCTTTTTCTCCATTCAAGCGTACAGTGTTGCCCCTCTTTCTGCCCCGGTCTCATCACACAACCCCCCACCCTAAACGAACAGAGACGCGCGGAGGAAAAACAGAGAGTCTGGGTCGGTGCCAAATCTTTTCCACGTGATTAAATAAAGCGACGGTGATAACCTGTATTACATTCCTCACATTCAGGATTCTCCGACCAGAGGCTAGAACGTTATCACCGCTGTGTTCTCAGCCGCCATAAAAGACACAAAACACCAAACTTCTTTCATATTTGATGACAACAAAACGGTGCTTGAAAGGCAGGAGGGAAGGAGGGGAGGCATTTAAACCGACAACTATTTGTTTTCTGAACACACGCAGAAAAAAAAGTGATTATATATATTTACTCTATACATGAGTATATATATTTATGTATATATTTATATATGTACGTGTATATATTTCATCGGTAGACACGTGCATACGAGTATATTTTTCTATACAAGTACAAGTATATATGGGTATATATGTACAGAGTATATTTATAAACAAGCATACATGTACACACGAGTATTAATTTATATATGGTATATATTATTTATGAATGCATACTCATAATTGGGTATATATGTATAAATCAGTATGCACTGAGTTATATATCGTATATACGAGTATATAATAATATATGTGTTTACATGTACATGTTTATATACGAGTATATACAGTATGTATTTATGAGTGAATATTCATTTATGGTATACATGTACATATCAGTATATATTAATATATGTGTATACAAGTATACACGAGAATATATTTATGTATGGTATATATGTATTTATGAGTGCATATTCATACATCTATTTATGGTTGTATGGGTATATATTTAACGACAAGTATATATGTGTATATATTGTGAGTGTATATTTATATATAAATATATTTCGTATGCATATATTTAATCTATAGCTTAAATGTCAATATGAATATATATATATGTGTGTATATATTTACACATTGCCAATCGTCAATAGTGGACTCACCTTGTCGTTTTGATAAGCAGTCACTGCTATGAAATCCGTTTCAGGGAAAACGTAAGTCCTAAATGTGCAGTGGTACAGTTTGTGCACGTCGTTGGTTCTCGCGATATGGAACCTAGGTTGATATTTGTGCATGGAGTTGAGAATAGTCTGCAGAGGACATCAAAAGGGACAAGAAAACGGAAATATATTATAATACAATATTTAATATATTTCACAGTCTTAACATCAGCAGATATATGACACTGCAGCTTTACTGAGAAGGTTCCAGTATAATTATTACGCTGTGACCAGGAGCCAATATATTTAAAAAAAACTAAATGGATAAAATATGGAGGCGTGTATTATGACGCGTCACGTGGTCCCAGATTTATCACCTTACATTTAGCAGAACGAGCAACTCAAACACACAGTTGTAAAATAATTGAGGTAATTCATTGTAAATGACTGGTAATTGTCTATGTGCAGCGCAGTAATGAACAGAACTCATTCTCAGGCAGATCGACTCCAACCTGGGGAGGGAATCGGTGTCAAAACAGGCAAAAATGACAGCAGCAGTAAAAACATGGCGAATTGATTGAAAGAGAGTAAAAAAACGTGACATACATGAGTTGAACTTACAAATCCATGTTTGTCGGAGATGTTGTTGGTCAGCTTCATCTTGTGGAAGTTCACCACCTTGGACATCCACTGCTCCCCGGTGGCGGGGCTGTCCGGGTGGAAGTACAGCCTCTTGGGCATCTCCGGGTCGGCCTTCCCGGCCACCATCCAGCGGGAGTTGTGGAACTTGTACCGGCAGTCGTCGGCTGACACGATGTCCATTAGGAGGATGTACTTGGCCTTCTTGTCCAGACCCGTGCACCTCACTTTGAAGGGGGGGAACATCCGCCTGTCACCACCGGACGGGGGAGTCAGTTACTGGATGTACTTCATTTCACTAACACATTTATTAAGAGCTATTTACCAACAAGAAATATATTAACAAGAAATCATAAATATAAATAAAAGAATCGCAAATAAATTCAAACAAAATAATATAAATATAATAAATATATAAAACAAGTAAATAAATATATAAAAATATATGTAAATATATTTAGAAATATATGTAAATATATATGTAAATATATAAATATATATGAGTTTATCATGGTGCTAGTAATAATATTCCTGCACACACACTGACATACACACACAGCAGCCATCTTTGTGTGTGTTTTTCTTTCTTGGCGACAACGATCCCAGAACAGATCGACAAATGTAAAAAAATAACATGAATTTGATCTGGTCCAAAAAATTATTAGAAATACAGTTTTTTTTTCCCACTGCACTGTTTTTACGTGATGCAGTAAATCATGAGTAAAAGCACGTTTGACGTTTAACTATGTTTTTTTTACTGTCTTCAAGGCGCGTCATCAAGTAAAAATGATTTATGGACCACATGTTACTTTTTTAAAGATAAACATCTTATTTTTGTTGTTGATTTTTTAAATGAATTTAAATATATTTAATGAAAACAGTCTGGGACACAGTGTGAGTGACGACAGAAAAGCTGTTCACTCGTCTTAATGTATTTGTTTGCACATCAAATATATATTTTAGTGTTCAAATACACGTGGTACAACATTTTAAATATATTTATTTGAATGTAAAAGCAGAATGTCTGCAGGTTATAAATAAAAATAAGCCTAAAAGAGGACTTTGAATGGATGCGGCGTTATATTTAATAATAAATACAGATTTTTAAAAGAGAAAACTGGGATTTAATAAGAGAAAAACAGACTCATCTCACCTTCCAGACTTGGTGATCACCATCTCCGTGCCTCTCTTGTGGAACAGCTCCCACAGCTCCTGCCCTTCCAGCTGGACTTTGGGATCATCCTCCACCTCCTCCTCCGGCTCCAAGCTCTTCAGGGGCCGGAGGTGCGCGGCCGCGGCCTGGTGCCCCAGCGTGGGGAAGTGCAAGCCGGTGTCCGCGACTCCCATCAGCTGGTCCATGATCGGCTTCCCCAGGGCGCCCGGCAGAGACAGGGAGCCGCTGGGAGGCAGCGCCAGCGCCGGGAAGAAGGGCGGCTGGTGGCCCAGCATGGCGCTCATGGCAAACTCCGGACTCCGGTGAGGTATGAAGGGATGATACGCCATACTCGATCCCTGTATGACTGGATCTCTCATCAGGAAGTTCATCCAAGTGCTGGCAGCAGATGTAGACGACTTGTTATTTGGGATGAGGCTCGAACACTGGAGGAGCAAAACGGACAAACGAATCAATCAGAACCGGACGAGGACGATGTGGTCAAGCTGCGGAAATCCTTCCTAAAAAATAATACAATCCAGGTTTTTTTTTTGGTCGAGATGTTTGGGTTAAAAGTCAGCTGGGAGGAAGGTGGAGTAAAAGTTCTCCATGAATCTGCTGCTGCTGCTGCGGGGAGCGAGTGTCCTCAGAGGCGGACGCGCACCGGACGCCTCAGTGCGGTGGTGCCGCTGTCTTTTGCGCACATTTAGTCGAGTGGAACCATTCGGGGAGAGTCGCTTGTTAATTGGCCGCGGCGCATTCCTCCCGCTCCCCTCGTCTCTTCTCTTCACTTCTCTGCGCTGCTGCTGCCGCCGCTGCCGCCGCCGCTGTTTACAAACTCGGCATTCCTGTTAAAATGCGTTCCCTCTTATTGGCTCCGGTCCTGCAGCCCGGGCGACGTGTTGAAATATTTGGATTGCGCCGAATAATCCCCCTGCCTTCACTGGCTCCGGACATGCACCCTCACACGCACACTCGCACTCCCGTCCTGCGCTTCCCTTCGCGCGCACACATACATTTCAGAGGAGGACGTGTGCAGAGAGAAAAGTGAGTCCGCTGACAGAGAGAGGGAGAGAGTGATAGGGGGAGGAAGGGAGGCAGAGAGAGAGAGAGAGGTGGTAAGGTCCCAGCTCCGTGATTTTCCAAGCGCCTCTGTGGCCCACTGGGCTTCATACCGCTCTGGATGTGCTGCGTGTTACCAGCCGCGGCTGCGCCCCTCCTGATTGGCTCTTTCACGCGTTCGGACCAATGGCGTGTCGGATGGGGCGTGGCCTCGACAGGTCGGGCGGAGGTGGACGGAGTTGAGACTTTATAAAAAGGTGTTTGGACGCAGAAAAAAGAGACATGGATGTAAAAAAACACAGTTCCGACTCAGTGTTTCGGGGAAGATGTCCACGGAGCTGGACCAGACTGTGGTCAGAGGGGGAGAATGAAGGGGAGAAAGTGGGAGGAAGAGGGAAGAAGAGGGAGGGAGTGAGCGGTGGAAGCCAGCCCGGGAAACAGCTCCTTCTCCCGGGGTTCTGTTTCTAGTCGATTCGCTGCTGGTTCTTCCCTAAAACCCGCGGCAAATTCCTCGTTCTTGTAGGAACTCTTCCAATGTCGAAATGAAATGGAACCAACTTGTGAAACATTTCCAGAATGTTCCAAACATTTCCTTTATTTTTTTAACCCTCCATAGAAATACTTACCAATACACGATGCTGTCAAATAATAATAAGAAATCGATATTTTCTTGAACGAACGAGTCACAATCGTGATGTTTCTGCTCTTTGACTGATTTTCTCAGTGTAGTGTATTTTTTTTCACACCATCTTCGCCTCTATAAACGGGGTTTAAGATAAAAACAATGAAGATTAAAAGAATGGACGCAAAGCAACATTTTTTACCTAAGGATAATTCTAATTTAATGTAAAATACACCTTAAACCGTAGGATTCTCCAAAAGGTTTGGACAAAAAATGCGACTCTGCAGCTTTGGTTTAACAAAAAATCCACTAGATGATGTTTCTGCAGTAAATTATTAATTTTTCTTCCTTTTTGCTTGTTATATTCTTTCATTTAGCCTCAGAAAACAGGGTCTGGAAAAAGAACAATCATCATGTATTTTCCCCTGGTAGATAAATTACATTTTTGTTGAAATACAAAACAAAAATTAAAACAGATATATTTGCTTTTCTCTGAAACTCGACTTTAAAAAGGCTATTTTCCTAGATAACCTTTAAAATCTAACGCAACCTACCCCTGGGTAACTGAACACATTTTGTTTAAGCACAAAAAGGAGAAATAAAGGTTTACACTGCAGATTTTTTGCGACATTAAAGTTGATCACATGACTTTGATCACAGTTTATGCTTTTATTTAAAAAATTAGAAATAAAAATATAGTTAATTGTGACCAAATTATTGTAGGATAGAGGATGACAACTACTGTAACTGTAAAATACTATTAAAATTACTACATGGATATTATCCAATGTTACTGCAGTTTTATGGCAGGACTTTATAATAAGGCAAATGCTGTTTAACCTCCTGCGGGCCAAAGAACATGATTCTTTGGACCATAATTGGACCGCAAGCCTTGAGTTTGACACACTTCATCTGGAAATTTTTGACAAATACTGCTGTCCGTCAGACTAGACTAGCTGACCATGTCAATGTTCATCCATCCGCTGGTCAAGTCTTTGTCTTATTAATATTCCTCCACCACTTCCAGTAGCTCAGTTGCACGACGAGTGACGCCACGGCGCCTCAGTGTGTGCACTCTGGACACAGCCTGGCCGGTGGTGTATTGGTGCTATTTAACCACACATTCACAAGTAAACTCAGAGAGCTGTGTCCAGTCAGCCTCCCTGGACAAACATTGACCATCAATTCTCAGTCAATTGTCTGTCTCCGTGGTCTGTGGGGGTGGTGGTGGAGAAGGCAGGATCTCAAAGTCCTCCAGGCGCAGCCCTGCAGACTGAGACCTCACAAAGTACGCAGCAGGCTGGAGTACGCAGCCACTCATTACAGTCTGTGCTTCCTGCAGTGTTTTCTATCAGTGGTTCAATATTAATGCATCTGCAAAGTGGTCAGAAGCTTATCTTCTGGCCCGGGTTTGTAATATTAGAAGGTGTGATGTACTTGTTTGACTCCGAGCTCAGTATCAAGTATTGTTTTAGTGCTGGGAGCTTAAAATAATCAGCGAATGCCTCAGGGCTCATATCAAGAGCCTCTGGAGGCATTAACCTCAATTGAATTCTCATGCACGTGTTGGTGAGAAACCACTGCTGACATGTTTTACAGGTTTCGCTCGCTGCAGCTCACTTGTGGTCGATGGTGGTGTGAGTAACAATGTCACAGAGCTGTCTTTCTCTCTAATTTGGCCGTCGTGGATTTGCCGTGGACAGAAATGAGCTGCGGATACACGAGGAAGTTAAGGGTTGAGCGAAGGCTGCGTACGTGGGCGCAAATGAGCGTGACCTTTCGGCCAACGACTGGGTTGGAAACAATGGACTGAATGTCAGTGGAAATGTGGCCAAAAATAACCAAATTAAAATAAATCCTCTGACTCATTCTGGTCCAACTGTGACCTGGTTTAATCGGCCAGAGATTCGATCTGTGTGGACTGAGTTTCTTTATGATGCCCATACTTTGAGCTGTGGATTCTGTTGACTGTTATTGAGTCGTTCTTCACGTTTGTTCATTCTGTAGCGTTGGGCCTTTTTCCATACTCTAATTTCACTCTTAGCTGCTTCGTCTAGTAATTTATATCTTAATTATCTCCTCGGAAAACTTAATTTTCCCGAGTGATATTTTAACGAAGTAATTGAGTGAAAAAAACCTCAGTTCATTTTAAAGCAAAGTAAAAAGACATAATACTGTATATTTATATATGTGCATGTATGTTATATGTGTATGTACTTATACTAAATATCTATGTTCACATATATAAAGCTACAGACTAACTTAATATTTATAAAAGTGTATACATTTATGAATATTTATACAGTATATACGTCAAAATATATTTATATTTAGATGTGTGTTTATATGATTCACACATACATATGAAAATACACATATATATAAATATATGTGTATGTTACAATTTAATATATATGTGTATATATTTCTTTATATTTATGTATATACATATATGGCCAAATACAAACTTTGTATGTATATGTATAATATGTTCATAAATATATATACAGCATATATTTATGTATATAAATATACATTTTATCTTTGTATATATGTACACACATATATTTATAAACACATGCCCGTCAATATATATTGTATATATATAAATGGGTTTGATTTCCAATGAAATCAAAAGCTTTGTAATGTCAAATGCTAAAAGCTAAATATATAAATGTAAACGTCCAATGCACAAACGTCCTGTACCTGGAGACATCAACACTGTCCACTCTGGTCCACTCCAGCACCACAATACTCCACCTTACTGTAAACAATCTGTCGTCTTTCGATAAAGTTGTACAGAAGACCAGAAAATCACAGTTGGTGGACAATCAAAAGGTTCCACAGTATAGCAGACCTTGAACGCAACACTCTTTGTAGTCTGGGCATATCTAATGTGAATAGTTTCACCTTTGCTGTTAGCGGTTTACAGTACAGCAGCTACGGACTCTCAGAGCAATCTGGAATAAATAATAAATGAAAACAGTCAGTTTACACTGAAAATACCTCATTATTTTAACACAAACCACAGACTCTGATTGTGTTTCATCTGCTCTGAGTGTGTTGAGCTATGGGCGACATTTCATGTTTTCCATTAGATTCATATGTTTTATAGTGAGCTCCTGTTGATTGCTACTAAGACGTCTGGCCTCACTGATTGTTAGAGTGTAGACTATTTTCTGTTTTTCTAATCCTTGATCTCCACCCTCCAACAGAGCGTCTCCTCCGTGCCGGCCTTGCCCTCCGTCTTTGTCTGAGTGAGGTCGTCTCCGTGTCAATTACCGGGGCCTTATTCTTCTTTAAACACTCGACCCCATTAGCAGCACATTTCAATTTAGCGGAAGGTGTCGTCAAATAGGAAGCTCTGTTGACACAGCGGCGGCCTCTCAGTCTCTGTGGCCAGGCCGGCTTCATTAGCTGAGCAAGTAAGAGAATGGTCAATACACTACATAAACTTTTACAGGGTTAGGGCTCTCAGGGAGGGCAGGAGACCATAAAAAGGTCCTGGCACCACTGATTGATGAGGCCAACTTTGTCAGCGCTTCCTTTTTATACTTCCACTCAGATCATTTACATATATAAAACTGAGGAGGGCGACATAACTGACCAAAAAGACCGTAAAGATGTCTTGTCAACAGTGTCCTGTTGGTGGTCATTTCTGATCTTCCAAAAATTTGATCCCTTAAAAAAAAGTATGTCCCCAAACTTGAGCAAAAGACGATGCATTCAATGACTTTCTAGATCAGATATTAATCCCTCAGGGTTCCGTTGGAGAAATCAAGGACTGGATCCTTTCTCCAATCCGGAGACATGTTTTTCCAATGGTGTTTGCAATTTATTTTTGTCTTATTATTGTTGTATGAAAGACAAACAAATGCAGCTGCAGTTGTTTGATTCTTGTCTTCATTTGGACAGTTTAACAGGAGGCAGATGTAGAGGAGTGTAGTGGTAGGGTTGTCTCCATAAGGTTCTGGGTTCCATATCAACTAACATCCTCGTAGCTTTGGGGTACCCAACTGTCCAGCCATGTTCCAAACGATCAGATCTGGACTGCAGGCAGGCCAGTGAAGGTCTAGGCTTTTTGTTTTTTTGCTTTGTGTAAAAATCAATGTCTTATTAATAACAGAGGAAAATCTATCTTGGGACTCATCTGACAACAGAATACCTCGACGCCGTCGTCTCCAATTCCTGTCCGATACAGTTTCAGAGGAGGTTCCAAACACTGAAAATGCTCACATTTAGCCGTAACTCCATCCCTGGTCTGAACATGACGTCCAATTTATCAAAACAACACCAACAATTCTTCATTGTTGCTGCAGTGGAACAAAAACATGGACAACATTTCATTAGTCTGTTGCTGTATGTGAGACCAAGGTATAAAAGGAGCGTCTATTATAGGTAATACGGTTAAGGAACCTCCCAGAATGTCACTGTAATGACATTTTTTATCTCCTTTATCTATAAAATAACTACTTTTTATTGCTTTATTTTGAGCATTTATTCACGTTTGCTAAGTGAACCCACTCTTCAGGTCCCCGTCAGTCAATAGAGGAGCACTTCCTGTCACATGTTTGGGCCGTAACATAAATTCCACCTGAAACGTATGTGATTTTTTATTGAATATTCTCGTTACTATTCACCCACTTTGTTAACCTTTCAATATCATCAATGAAGAAAAGTGGATTATAGTCATGTGTTATGAAGCCCTGGTGCCTCCAACTACACACACACACACACACACACAGCATCTATGGTGTGTAGGTTCATTAAGCAAAGCTTCAAAGACATTCCTGGAATTGATCACCGAGCTGCAAGTGATGTAATGTATGCTGTCCTGTTTATTTGCAGATTGTTAATGATAAGCAAGGACAGACTTGGTGGCACCGCTGCCGAATGAAGGGGAGATTGTCTGCCGGGTCGTCAGCCCTAACAGGACATGATAGGCAAAGGAAACATCACAAGATTCGTATATTCAACTAATGACCCCAAACTTGGTTATGGACAGAAAGTGCAGCGGGAGATGTTCCATTGACAGCGTAATGACTTTCTAAATGCGAGCCATTTACCTTAAAGATTTAGGAGGCGCTCAGATTGATCCGCCGCCTGATGTCGCTGGCCCAAATATGTGCAGATTGTAAAACGCACTTTTCCGAACGACGTGCAATGCTTTAAGTCGATTGGTTGCGGGAATGATTCATTCTTTACCTGTTGATGAATTGTCTCCGTCAGGCGTTCTTTTTGAGTGAAGTCGACCCTTGCTCCTGTCAATTCCTGCGCTGGCAAGTTATGGCTATTGATGGAAAACAATTTTAGTTAATTAGGGGATGTGCTTATTGATGGCGGGCCATTGACTACAGATTGACAAGGAAAATGGTATCGTGCTGCAGAGACCTGGGCCCAGCTCGTGAGTTTGAACTGTAGACGCTGTGTAGTTAAGATGGAGGAAACGGGTGGAGAGGAATGTTGGGTCTTTTCATCCGTTATCTAAATAGGGCTCTTTGATTTTAATCTCGGAAGTAAGAGACCTGACAAAGTCTACCTGACGTTTTTTTTTTCAAAGGGCAAGTACATTTTACTGCCGTAGGGCGTAGTTCACCCCCTGTCCCCGCTCCCCCCCAGACTCCCTACTCCATTTCCCCCCAATCCCTGGGCTGCGAACCAGCACCGGTCCATTGATCCATTTTTCCAGGACTCTTATGTTTATTCTCTCCACATCTGTCTATTACGGTGGTATAGAGGTGCAAAACAATTTACCAAAATGAATAACACTTTTCCAATGCTTGAGACAAAGACAAATACCAACTGTGGTCCCAAGATGGACGTCTGTCAAGCAGTCTTTTAGCCATTTTCCGACAAACACGGTTTTGTGTTTCCTGTGGTCGGAGTTTTTAAACGGTGGAAGAACCAGCCGCACTGGGGACATCAAGGGACAGAGCCCATGACTGCTGTCCATCTTGGTTGGACGGCTGCTGGTGCATTCCCTTTCTGGTTGAAAAGGTCACTTGTCAATTTGTTTCGGCCTCTTGTTAATGTTTCACATCTTGCAACTTTTGATTTGATTGCACAATTTTCCGATATGCGAAATTTTTTTTCCTGAAATGTAAAATTTGTCTCAAGCTTTTTAAGTGTCAAAGCTAACTTTAATTTTAAAAAATTGGAGTGGCGTAGCACTATACTAGGGCTTTTTGATGCCACTTTTAGCACCCCCAGCAGGGGAAGCAATGTAGCTGCACACTTGACTATGCATACGGTATAGACAGTAAGACAAAATACCAAAGTTGCTACATTTTCGCTTACGTTTGAGGAATTTGACTAATTCTCAAGCAGTCGACAGTTGACCTCACGCCTTCAGGCAGTAACTTTTTATTTCCACATAAGTCATATTTTATGGACGGAAAAAGGAACCTTCACCTGGTGTTGGACCACAGAACAGGGTCAGGCATCACCTGTCTACAAAAGTTCAGTACCTGAACGCAGCACGATGCTGCCGATGAGTCTGCTGAGCCTGGTTAAACTGTAGCCAAGCTCCGTCTGACAGCTCTGAGCTGAGTGATCCAGATCCTGGAGATGGTAAATGCCTCAGATGTGGACCATGTGTCAGAAGTCTTTAGCTTTGCCTTCCGTGCCACCACTCACCAAGAGGGGGGAGATAAGGATCTCCCCCTCTCTTACATCCCCAGACTCTAACTGAACCCTGTTTTGCATGATACAAAGCAAATGAGAAGCAGACAAATCCTCAGGTTATTTGTCATCAAGTTAGCGCAGCATAAATACGTTCCTGCATCGGACTATTTTGGGATGGAAGAGAAGCGGGGTTTAGGTCGAGGGAGGTGCTGTAATGTGGGATTATCTGCTGGGATCATCTTTGATGCTCTTCAGACTTTACAGTCTTTGAACGTTACTGCCATTTCTTTTTTTTTCTTGCTCGTTGCCACAGAGACTAACGTCCAAACCTGGGTCTTTTAAGAGTCGTGGGCCACAAAGCGCCGCATTCCTCCAGTGAGAGGATCCTGGGTTGAGGGGTTAGGGTGGCTTCTCTCTGGAGGTTAAGTGGGATAAGTGTGTGGCTCATGTCAACCCCGCTGCCCCCCAATAGTTTCTGGAAAATTTGCAATGGGGTCAGATTGGATTACTTGTGTTTTGGTATTTACATGGAGACAGAGGGCTTTGAAATGGAAAACCATAGGCGGAAAAGCAAGTGCCATGCAGTCTGAAAGGCCGGGTAAAAGAAACCAGTGCTGATTTCCACTGATGGGACGCCTTAATATGTGTCTTTTATGTCCCTCGGCCCCCCAATCCCACCCCGTTTTTTCAACCCCAGAGTGGTGATTGAGGTAAATGGATCAAGTGCAGTACCGATCCTTAAAGTAAATCCACGCTAAGAGCTATGACAGACGTTTAGGAAGTACAGAGGTTTGGGGCATCAGGCTTCTGCCCCTCAACTGGGCAGTTAGGGATTTCTGCTGCGCACTCATCCCTAAATGACCCTGGAAAATCTCGACACGTAGGTGTCGGCTCTCCGCTCCGGGCTAAGCCAGGTCCTGGATTTGTACCTTGTAGGAAAAGGAGAATCCTCTTTTCTGTGAGTCCTGGTTGGGATACAGGATCCAGCCGCTGCCCACAGGTGCTGCTCCACGCCTGAGCCCATAATCCGGCCCATTTCAGTGTGGCTTTAGCTGGGCCGCGTCCCACTAGGTTTTTGTTTGAGGCTTTTTAGGTGAAAAACGGATAAAGAAGTGAAGTGGTGACGGCTTAAAGGAGCAGAAGTTGTTGCAGCTGTGTTGCTGATTTTTCCTTCAAAGTTCAGTTTGGAAATCTGAATGAGTGGAAGAAGAGGAACCTGAAGTTCCATTTTAGTATTTTGTCCTTTCACCCTTGGCAGATTAGGATTAAGGCCAGAGTTTTCCATTGTTTTTTTTCCTGACTTCTAAAGTTATTATCACTAGACTGGGATTAAAATCAAAATTCTTTTCCCTTAAAATTTTCACTTCTGTCCCAGGATAATCTGAATGAATACATGACAGATAATCTGAAAAACATGGAATATAATCTGCATTATACATCTCAATATTTTATAATGAAGAAACCAAAAAAAGTTACGTTAACTTGGTCTCTGTAATTTTTCTATCACGTTGACAATTTAGCGGTCAATTTCAGATAATTTGTGATTTTTCCAAGACTATTTACAACGTTTCAACATATTTTGATATTTATTTTAGATTTTTGTGATTGACCTTGTACTTTAATTTCCATTATCATTTGTCATTATCACATATTTGAATGTTAAGTTTGTAAAAAGACAAACATTTTCATTGTCTATGAAAGGACTGACGTTTAACCACTGTAATATACAAATATAAATGACGGAAATATATATATAAATGTAGAAAAGTGAACATTTTTTATACATTTTTTCCTTTTTTTTGTCCTGACAGTTGAGTCCAATTCCCTTCTCGCCTACGTCACTCAGCAGCTGCTCTGATCAACTCTCTCCACCAGGTGTGAAGTGTCGCTGCTGCTCCCCTCATGTCACCGCACGCGCCTTTGTGCGTAAACAGAAATCCTATGTTGCGCGCTGACACGAACTGTAAAGTTCATGTAACTCCTCTGACATTTCTCCTCCCTCTCTCCCCTCCACCACCTCCTCCACCACCTCCTCCTCATGCTTTCTGCTGAAACTTGACCTGCACTTTCTGGGTGAATTCACGGTTTTGTCAGTAGCCAGGACAACGATGTGCGGCAGAGTTGACTGCGGTCAATTGAATCTTCCCGTTCTGCGCCACGCATGAATCCCTGTGCGTCAAAGACCGAGTTTTCCCCTCAGTGCGGTTCAATTCCCGTGAAGGTGTTTGAATAAACACAATGAAAGAGTTTGGATATTAAACTGTCGTCTTTGCAGGATGTTGTATTGGTTTTTGGACCAATCTCAGTCGTGCGTCAACAGGTTTCTGGGCCTCACTGCGCCACCTGCTCCAACCAGGACGCACTGCATTTATATGAAGCACAAAAATCGAATTAAAACCGCGGTTCCACCTCATCCTCATGGTCCGTCATGTTTGACATTAAACCAAACCATAACAGCGACACCTTCCTTTGAGTTAAAGGACGATTCCGACTATTTTTCCCTGAACTTTTTCTTGGTTTTGCAGGCTGAACCGTATGGATGTATCATGCGCACAGAGCCGCGCTTTCATTTGCGCAAGTCCCCACACATGTTTTGCATAAAAGGCCTTTTTTGATGGGGGGTAAGAAGGAGGAGAACTTGAACCGGAGTTGAACCTGGTTTAACGGACTCCTGCAGGATCGGACTGTAACGACAGGCGGGAGGAAACGCCGCTCAGGGCCGCGTTTATTGGCACAGTGTTCCGCGGTCGTGTGTTTATAGGCAAGGCACTGCAGGACGGAAAAACCTTCAGGCGGAGAAAAAAAGATGCGATCAATAACTGAGCGACCACTTACGGGGGTTCGTTATTTCTTGGTCAACACGTGATCCATAAAATGCAGGGAATGTTGGAAAAACTGATTTTTTTAAATCATAAAGTAACTAGAACAGTATTATAGTTAAGAACTTGGGGAAAACAAACTTTAAAATAAGTCACCGCACAAATGCATTTAGTTTCAGATAATCTCAGCTAATTGGAAAAGTATTTTAATTGCAAATAACAAGAGGGTTTTTATATAGAAGTTTTTAAATAGAAATAAATAAAGACAGTCACAAAAGTAGATTTGGTTTCAATGAAAAACTCAAAAAAAAAAGAAATCATCCCAGAAAAAAAAAAAAAAAATATATATATTAAGATAGCTTGACCAAAATGTGAAATGTTACTTCAGCTAAATCAATAAAATGTGCAAATAATAAAAAATTATGCCTGAAAGGTGTTTAAAAATAAACAAAAGTGTAAAAATATTACTGTTTAAAAAATAGAAACCCCAAATAAAATATATTAAAATGTAACCTAACATATTTATCTACTAAAATAAATATTTGCCAAGAAACAGTTGTAACTAAAAAACCAGTCAACTGAAATGGACAAATTCAATTTTAGCAGAAAACTGTTTTCACATGAGGGGAATTTGGACAGAAATGACTAAAAGCTGACAAAGATAGCCTTAAATGAGCCATTATTGACCTAACCATTAGTCTATCTCTGCTAATGACAGTTGGTTTAAAACTAATTTAGGCTAAATTAATTACTATGGTTAAAAATATCAGGTAAATAGTCATTAAAAAGCTAAATATTATTTAATTTCATTTAATATAAAAGAGTAAAAAGCGAAAAAAAAGGAATGGTTACAGCTGTCCTTACGGTTTTATTATTAAATGTTGTGTAAAAATCATAATCCGAACTTGTTCCTTCGTTTTTGAAACCAAAAAGAGCTTCTCTAACCACCTGTGGATTTTTGTTTTTATCTATAATTATTTTTATGATGATAAAAACACGATCGAAGGTGAAGCTGCTGTTTGTTTTTCACACAAACCTCCACTCCCAGTCGCGCACACACGGAGGGGCCACAGGGGCCACCGGGCACTCAACCAACCAATGAAAATCCGATTAGGAAACGTCTTAGTTTGTCCATCTGAGGGTCAGTGAAGACGGCCGGCGGTCAGCCGACCTAATCAGATCCATGGCCCATAGAGACGCCGCAGACCTGCACAAATGCTGCTGGCGACCGAGTGTGGCCCCGGGGACCCCTGTCCTCTAATGGCCGACTGTATTTATGAATGAGGTGGGATTCCAGTTAATTAGACTGCTGAACATTATATGGTTCGGCTCCGGCGGCGCGGATCAGCTTTTGTGCGGGACAAATGAGAAGTGAGTAGCGCGGTGCCGGAGCACAGTGTGGTTCTGTGGAACTGGCGACAGTCTGGAATCATGGGAAAGAAAAAAAGAGCCAGTTAGAGGAGGACGGCGTTATCACAGGACCTCATTATCTCATGTCTGCAGCCATCTTTGGAGAACGGCCGCTAATGAAGAGTGGCACAGACCTAGTTTACTGACGACACACACACACACACACTCTCCCCCTTTCTGTTCCTGGTTTCCTACCCATCTCCCCTTCTCTCTCTCTCTGTCTTTCTATAATCAAACCCTAGTCTCTCTCCCTCTCTCTCTGCCTCACCCCTGTTCCCGCCGCTAGTTCACTCTCTATCGCCCCTTCTCTCTCCCCGTTACTATATTCATAACTATAGTCTCTCTCCCCTTCTATCTCTCTCCTTCACCCCTCCCCTTCCCGCCACTAGTTACTAGTTTACTCTCTATCTCCACTCCTCTCTCTCTCACGCTGTCTTTTTTTATATTTATAAGCCTAGTCTCTTTCTCCCTCTCTCGCTATTTCTCTCCCCTTCCCGCCACTAGTTCCGTCTCCCCTTCTCTCGCTCTCTCTCTCTCTCTTTCTATACTTATAACCATAGTCACTCACTCACGGCCCTTCTTTACCTTCATAACCGTAGACCCTCTCTGTCTCTCTCTCTAAACTCGTAACCATAGTCTCTCTCCCTCTCGCTATTTCGCCCCCTTCCCGTCACTTGTTCCCTACCCATCTCCCCCTCTCTCGCTCTCTCTCTCTTTTATACTTATAATCATAGTCACTCTCTCACGACCTCTCTCTACCTTTATAACCTTAGTCTCTCTCCCTCTGTCTCTCTTTCCATAGTCATAACCATAGTCTCTCTCCCTCTTCCCGCCACTTGTTCCCTTCCGTCTCCACTTCTCTCTCTCTTTTTATACTTATAATCATAGTCACTCTCTCACGGCATCTCTCTACCTTCATAACCTTAGTCTCTCTCCCTCTGTCTCTCTTACTATATTCATAACCTTAGTCTCTCTCCCTCTGTCTCTCTTACTATA
>JAFBJS010001572.1:40020-66781 GCA_016785265.1 Paraplagusia blochii
CTCTCTCTTATACACATCTTGTCTTTTTTATATTTATAAGCCTAGTCTCTTTCTCCCTCTCTCGCTATTTCTCTCCCCTTCCCGCCACTAGTTCCGTCTCCCCTTCTCTCGCTCTCTCTCTCTCTCTTTCTATACTTATAACCGTAGTCACTCTCTCACGGCCCTTCTTTACCTTCATAACCGTAGACTCTCTCTGTCTCTCTCTCTAAATTCATAACCATAGTCTCTCTCTCCCTCTCGCTATTTTGCCCCCTTCCCGTCACTTGTTACCTACCCATCTCCCCCTCTCTCGCTCTCTCTCTCTTTTATACTTATAATCATAGTCACTCTCTCACGACCTCTCTCTACCTTTATAACCTTAGTCTCTCGCCCTCTGTCCCTCTTTCCATAGTCATAACCATAGTCTCTCTCCCTCTTCCCGCCACTTGTTCCCTTCCATCTCCACTTCTCTCTCTCTCTCTCTCTCTCTCTCTCTCTCTCTTTATACTTATAATCATAGTCACTCTCTCATGGCATCTCTCTACATTCAAAACCTTAGTCTCTCTCCCTCTGTCTCTCTTACTATATTCATAACCTTAGTCTCTCTCCCTCTTCCCGCCACTTGTTCCCTTCCCATCCCTCGCTCTCTCTCTCCCACTTTCTATATTCACAACCATAGTCTCTCTCTCCTTCTCTCCTCTCCCCATGCTCTCTCCTTCTCATTCACCTCCTCTCTCTAATTCCTCCCCCTTGCGTGAGCTGAGGTGTGATCTTTGGATCGTTGGGCTCCAACCGCGGCCCACAATCCATCAGGTTTTGTTAAAATCAACGACGTCACTCCATGGTGGATGTTCATGACAGTCAGACCGACGTTCGCTCTGTGGGACGAGGCGTTTACGGCGGGTTAGTTTGAGTTTTTTTAAACACTAGTTGATAGGTTACAAACAAACAAACAAAATAGCTTTAAATTTGGAAAATTTATTGAATTGAGAACTCTTAGACTCTTTTGGACAAAATTTTCCAATAAAACAAAACTACAAAAATATCATAGGTAGAAATTTCAAAATAAAACAGGTGAAAAAATTATTATATCGCTAAGAACAGAGGTGATCAACATAAGGGCCGCAAACCGCAGGTGGTTTTTGAAAGTCATGAGATCTCAGTTTAATTACTAAAGCTTTAAAAGAAAAAATCTTTTTCTGTATAAAATCTTGAATTTATGAACTTCTTTAGCTGTATTTATGTTCAGAACATATAAAACAAAACAACACACTAACATAACTTTTTTGTACTATACCACTTTTTTCAACTAGATTGAATGTGCACAAATGCTAGCATGCTCTATATGCTGTAACCGCCCTACTCTATATCACCTACAATGTAACTTGGACGAGATTGTTGAGCTGGATAACAAAGCTAAATGTGCCGCATCTGGATGCCAGGTCTTAGTTTGATCCTACCTGGTATCGAGCGTCATGAGCCAATATTTTGACTTCCAGGCCACAATAAGTCTTTGAACTTAGAACAAAGTCAATATTAAATGCTAATGCATTACATGCCCTTAAGTAGGGATGTCTGCTAACACTGGTTGGCCGATATCATCAGCCCGATATTAGCATAATTACGTGATATCGGTGAGATCAATATTGGTTTTTCCACTGATAATGAAAATCCAATAACACAATGCCTGGGTTTTGAGGCATTTACCTATTAGGGGGTTTTGGTAAAAGTTAATATTGGACTACTGGAAAATGCTGGCAGAGTGCAAGGAAAACATAGCAGAAAAATCATAATATAAATTAATAGTACAATTGAGACAAGTTTGGTCGGCTCTTTTGAAATGCCAAACGGGCCTCGGTCCTTAGTTTGCCCGTGCGAAGTACTAGTCAATGTCAATTCCTCCTTCTCTTCCTCCTCCTCCTCCGCTTGGTGGTTTTTACTCCGTCACAGCAGAGCGGAGCTTCATTTACTCTGACCATAAACCATTTATTTACCTTCAGGTGAGTGCGGTGCAGAGTTAAAGATCAGCAGCAACTGCACAGATTTACACCTGTCTCCTCTATAGCCTACAGAGATGGAGCCAGTGGAGCCAGTGAGTCTGGAGCTCCTGCTAGACAGACTCCCTCTCCTCCCCCTCCTCCACCTCCCTCTGCCTCTCTTCCTCCTCGTCCACCACCTCCACCACCACCGCTGTGGATTAAACAACATCATAAAAGATGACCGTCAACGCTCACACTGTAAACAGATTACCCCGCTTGGCGCCTGCTCCACAAACTCTGATAGGCAGAGGAGGCATCTGGGCATCCTGGAGTCAGGAGTTCAGTCAAGCAGCGTCGCCATCATCATCCATAAACAACCATCACCAAATGTCTGATCTGAGCCTGATGCTAATCTGGCCTCTTAGTCAAGAGGACCAAAATGTCCCCACAAGTACAAGACACAGACACACTCACTCATATACACAGAATCCTGTAAATAGAGCCTTCTTGGGAGGCTGCTCGGCTCAGGGGACATGTGTAACCAGACGAGGACCGCAGCCTTTGAACGGCCACAGGAACAGGAAGGCAGCTGTACATATTTATTTATATGCTTTGTACTCTAAGCTTTGACAATTTAGAAAACCTAATTAGCACAATATCTTGTTTCTGCCATGTGAAAAGGATGAATGCCGCGGCGCTGCACAGCGTTTCCTGTCCTTTTCTACGCTGGGAATAAGACAATAAACAAAATTATTTTGTCGACCATTTTGGTGGAAATATTCAGGATGAGACCAATCACCAGAAGCTTTGTTACTGACCGCTGTCCTTTGGTACTAAACCTCCTTTTTGGGCTGTTTTATGAGAAATTCACACTTGAACAGGAATTTTGACGATGAAGATAGAAAAATGAGACATTATTGTCCCGTATAGTAGTTTAAAATAAAATATAAAATAAATTATATGCAGACAAAACATTTATAACCCTAGTATAATGACATTTAAATAATATTCTCACACCAAAAGATTAATTTAATTTGTATTACTCTTGAAGGATTGTGGATTTAAATTAGATAAAAAATAGACTCTTTTTAATTTTAATTGAACTCATCGTACATAAAATTTTGACAGCGTTTATTTTTCATCATTTTGTCGTTTTCATGAATCAATAACTAGAATTTAACAACAGAAATCATGGAAAGCAGAACAAAATCTAACTGAGGAGCAGAACATTACACACCAGTGAACGGCAATAAAACTTGAGTCTGTCATTGACCAGGAAATCTCCACCTCTGCCAAACAGAAACCACGGCCAGACTGAATTCTGAGGAGAGAGAAACGACTTAGACGAGTAGATTTCTCCGTCCAAAGACGCAAAACCTGAACTGCTTTTAACGCAAAGTTTTGTGAGATATTTAATGAAGTATGGGAATAATTTCTAAAAAGTTCATAATGATTTTTGGAGCTTAAAAATCAACATATTTTGTTACGATTTATCACGATTAATTGAGATTAATCGCAATTAGTTGGGATTAATCACGATTAATTGATATTATCTTTATTTTCCTTTATGTTTCTGGAACAGGAAGACAATTAACGGCAAACAAATGTGTTTATTTGGTAACACAGGAAAAAAATATTCGTTAGCTCACAAAGGCATGCTGGGAGTTCAGGTGGTATTTATCACTGCTCTGGTGAAATAAAAACTCTTTTAGCAGTGTCGATAACGATTGGATAGATCGGTGAAAATATTATACATTACTAAAATATGCAGCTAATATCTGTCGACACAGCACACAGTTGACAGCAACGGTGTTGGCGTCAAATTGTTTTAATATTAATATTGACTTCAACTGACGGTTTGTATAAGGAAAGGAGGAAAGGAAAGGAAGGAAAGGAAACTCCTTGAACAGTGGGCAGCTTTGCGCCCGGGAGCAGTGAGTGGGGACGGTGCATTGCTCAAGGGTTAACCTGGCAGCTGTCTCTTATACACATCTAGATGTGTATAAGAGACAGATATACAGCAGTGAGCCTCAACTGGTGGCCTGTGGGCTGAATCTGGCCCACTAACCAGTCTAAAGGGTCAAGTCAAAGGCTCAAGTCAGTTAATAATGTCAGGGCATGACGCTGGCATCTGCATGCTGATTGGAGGACTGTTTAAAAGGCGGGACATGGTCTCCACTGAGGGCCGTTTTTTTTTTTCGGATTTTTTTTCTATCCCCGTCATGACTTTGGAGTCATTTGTTAATTCTTCATTTTTACTTTTTGTTATGGAAAGAATTTTTGTTTAAATAACCGAGTTTCCCAAACATCTCACGAAAAGTGCAACATAGATCTCCATGTTTGACATGGTCTGCGCCTCTAGATACAAACTCACTGACATACAAGTTTTTTAAGTTACGAGTACGGAATTTTTTTTAATGTTTTCCTTCTAAAAGAAGAAAATGTCAAGTTATGGGAGCTGATCTGAGTTCAGTTTTTCCACCTGACGCCCTGTCTCTCTCTCTCTCTCTCTGTCTGTCATCTTACCTGTCGCTTTGTTTCACTCGCTCCTTCTGTCATCTAAATCAGACATACCCAACTGGTGGCTCACGGACCAAAAGTGGGTCCGCAGCTGCTTTTACTGGGTCGGAAGACATTCCCGGAGAGCTTAAAATGTTAATATATATAACAATATATATATTTATTGCTATTTTATTTCAGTTTATTACTCTATATCAGATGGGGAATTTTATTTCATTATTAATGACACATTAATTATCTATACATTTCTTAAGGCTGAAACAGATTAATTTTTTTTAATTATTTCTGATGGAGAAAATGGGACATGTGAGTGAATGGACACAGTAGTAATGTGGGACGGACTAACCTGTATCTAGTCCAGGTGTAGGAAAACTTTGACTTGTGGGTGGTCAAAATATCTGATACAGGGTTGGGTCAGGGGCAGATAGATGGCGCCATTCATGTGAACTAAGATAGCCCTCTTGGGCCACCTATAAGAAGGCATTGGCAGAAGTATAATCACACTACAAAACTATTATATAATTTGGACATGTCTGGTCGGCCAGATTATGAGGCTGAACGGTCCACATGCGGCCCCCGGGCCTCAGTTTGCTGTAGTGTAGTTACAGTACATCTGACCTCTGTTTTACCTGCTGCTGCTGCTGCATTCCTTCTTATAACTGATGAGCGTTGCTCTTTACAAACTCTTCAGTGACTCGGCCCAGTTTTCCCAGAATCAGGTGTGTGTCTGTGTGTGTCTGTGTGTGAATGTCTGCAGCTCGGCCTGTGTTCACCTGGTGAAACCCATTCATCATCGTAAAGAGCAGAGAGAGTGTCACGGTGACTTCATTAGTGTCTGATAATCAGCCTGCAGATCTGGGTGTTTTCTCTGCTCTCCTGCAGCTGAACCAGGACCTTCGTCACACGTGTCACAGACTGTAACCATTACCTCTTGGGTTCAGCGACTGTCGCCGCTGAGGTCAGTGTCGGGGTTTACGGTGATTGATTAAAACGTGCCGTGCGTTCGCAGCACTTTAAAACAGTGCTTGGTTCTTACAGGCTGTGAGATAAGAGGAGCTGAGAAATGAGAAAAATGTCAGCGGCTGAACTTGGATTCAACTGTGACAGAGACAAAATGTCTGCAGAGGAAAAGGACCAGTGCACACAGGTTCTCTGGTGGAGTCCGGTGCTCGGCCGGTGGATTTCATGCCCTATTGATGACAATAAAGTTCCCCTCCGAGGGGGAGGTGGGAGGAGGTGAGGGTTGGCAGCGGGTGACGTTTCCGTCTGGAGGTTGTCAGCGAGGACGGCGTCAACTGCTGCAGGATTTTACGCAGAACTCGGTGTTTACATCATGTCTCTCCTGTTGTAACCTGTGTAGTTGGCTTTGTTTCCATGGTTGGTGTCGTACTGCAGTACAGTGTAGTAATACTGATAGACTGTGGTGTTAACATTTCATTTTTTCTTAAAATGCGACTAAAATATGCAGCTAATATCTGTCGACACAGCACACAGTTGACAGCAACGGTGTTGGCGTCAAATTGTTTTAATATTAATATTGACTTCAACTGACGGTTTGTATAAGGAAAGGAGGAAAGGAAAGGAAGGAAAGGAAACTCCTTGAACAGTGGGCAGCTTTGCGCCCGGGAGCAGTGAGTGGGGACGGTGCATTGCTCAAGGGTTAACCTGGCAGAAGCGGGTTTCGAACCAGGCCTGTGGACCCAAGGTCCGCTTCCTTAACCACTAGGCCACCAACTGCCCCAAGAGTTGTTACTAGTTGTCTCCTAAAACTTTTTTAGGAGACAACATTTTTATCTAACATTGTGTGGTTACCTACCAAAAAGGTAGAGATGATAACGACTAGATTTCGATGTTTCGATGTAAATAAATTCACGTTATTCCAGTGAATCTACTGTATGAATGTGAACTGACTTGGTACAAAGGGTCAAATGTCGCCAAGATGTCGTTATGTTGGTGAAATAAACTGTGAGTTATTTAGTTTATGATAAAAACTCAGTTTTCAACTAGTTCTTAACCCATTAACTCAGTTTAGGATCACCTAAATAAGTTAAAACTCGACAGGAAACAGTTTTACACACAAGAGAAACAAATTTACCAAACATGTGTATTATTATGTGTATTACTAAGTATTTTGTAAGTCAGGCATCGGCTAACTAAAACTAAGGCTCGGGGGCCAGATGTGGCCCGTAAAGTTTTTTAATGAGGCCCGCCAGCCTTGTCCAAATTAAATAATTTATTTATATCATCATTGTATTTCTGCCTTTCTCTGCAATAATGTAGTTTCCCCCAGGAGATGACTTCATAAAGGGTACAAGAAATGTAGGATTTTAGGTTTTATACAAGATTTTTACGTACATTTATTAGTTAAAACAAACGCTCCATCTTTCTGCTCTGGTCTCCAATTTTTGGACTCATTGTGGCCCGCGAGTCAAAAAGTTTGTCTCCAAGCTACTTTTACTTAGTCCAAAAATTTAGTAAAGTACTATATATTATGTTACTAATATGTAAAATATTGATTTATGCAAGAACTTAATTCTCAACCAAACAACCAAAAACAGGACAAACATATAAAGTTAGAACAACGGCATCAATCTACAAGCATCTTGCTAACTTTGAAGTCTTTTTGGACTAAACGTTATACTGCATATTTGACATTTTGCGATTTCTGTGCTAACCTCAAAATACCTTTTGTACGATATATATATAAATCGTTATTTCTCTGCCTCTCTGATGATTTTTTTTGACTATAATAAAAGTATTTTCATCAGGTAGTGACTGTGGTTTGACAGAATGGACAGTGTTGTCCCCTGGATCTGCAGTAAGACCCTGGGTCAGGGGGACAAGAGTTCTTTAATTCTAATGTTGTCCTGAATTTTTTCGCCCAGTTTTCCCTCAGCTCCTGAACATGAGCTCATTTTGACTTGAATTGCGTCCCTCTGAGTCCGAGACACTGGTTTGGCCCCCGGTCTCCACTTAATCCAAAATAAAATCCCTCTTTAAACACGCTGACGTAGGATGATTGATTATTTGCTGAGTGAGCAGCCGTAGGTCACCGTTATTAGTCTCCTCTTCTAATGGAGGAGCTTTTAGCCTAAATACCGATATGTGGACGTCGTACGCTGTAAATTATCCCCGGGGACGCCAACATGTATTTTGTTGTGAAATCTTAAATACGGTCTTAAACGTCTTCATCCACCAGACCTTTTTCTCCGCCGCCCGTTGACACCTGATGGTTCAAATCCAGGAACGGTGTGACCCTCCTCATTTTTTAACTTCCTTCACTCAGTCGTTCAATCACACGGCTCAGCCTTTTGACATGTGTATGTTGTTCTGAGGAGGAGACGGAGAAGGAGGTGGAGGAGGACGAGGAGGAGGAGGAGGAGGAGGGAAATGGCCTGCGTGCGGCTCAGAAATTGTAAAAGGAAGCCTCCCATCTCAGGAGTACAGAGAGGGAGAAAGTGGAGAGCGGTGATTTCCAAAATGGCTCGGCCGGTGACTGACAATAGCCAGGCCCCTGAACGCGTCTCCTCTTCTCTCACTGCTGCGTCCAGACGACGTAACAGAAGAAGTCGGAGAAAACGAGGGGCTGAGATTTACGCTGATTTGAACAAATCGCTTCTGACGTAAAGACGACGGCAGGGACCTCGGGTTTTTCTCCCCCGTCCCCCTGTCCTGTCGTCCGTCGCCTCTGGGTTTGATGGTGGACAGAACAGAGACCCCGGGGTCACATGAACACGTGTCATGGCCGAACCGTCAAATGTCCACAACTGTGGCCGAGTAACATAAACTAGTGGAAGATTTAAACATTTTTTAGTTTAAAAGACATCTGTCAGTCTGTCTGCAGTTTTTATTTTTCCTTTTCTTACTTTTTAACCTTTAAATGGTTATTTAACAATTTTACACTTGTAGATATATATTTATTTCTCATGTATTTTCGCTTTTATAATATATTTGAAAAAATCTAACTTTACTTTTTGTTATTTTGGTGATCAATAACATTCATGTCAACACCATATAGTCTATATGTATATAAATAAATATATATATATATATATTTAACATATTTTATTGGTCCTGCAAAGGCCTGAAACCCACTGAAAATCGGTCCTTGACCCACTTTTGGGTTGAGAACCAACAGTTGAGAATCCCTGACATAGATCATACGCATCTTATACTTCAAATCTGGCAGTATATAGCGTCCATATAGTAAGAGCCCTACTCCAGTACACATTACGTATGCTTTTCGGGGCCAAACATAATTATATCGTGGGCCAGTTTTGGCCCCCGGGCCTGAGTTTGACATGTGTTGGCTAAAAGTTCAAGTAAATGCAAGACAAAAGAATTGAGTAAGAAAATGTGGAAAGGAACTGAACAGCAGTTTAGAGTGGATGTATTTTGTAAAAAAAAAAAAAAAAGAAAGAGAAAAGAAACCAAGTTGACAGAGTTTTGAGCGACTGTTGAAATAACCGGGTCTAATGAGAGACTCGGATCGGACTGAGAGCACCAAGAAACGAGCAACTTTATTATAGCCACTGCAGCCATGTATAATTTACTTTTCATCAGGTCGTGTCCTTCTATTTCCAGGCCCGAGTATTTGTGAACGAGACACAGGGTTGGTCCCAGTTCTCCGTCAGTCCGTTTCATCGTCCCTCTCATACTGGGCCCGGTCGGGGAGCAGCCCTACATACTCTCTCATCCGTCAAAGGATGGGGAGATTTTCTTCAATAAATAATTCACCAGCGATAGCCAGGCCTAATGCTTACATGAACAAATCTCTCAGTTACAGCCGTCCTGGGACCGGCCCGGTCCGAGAGCATACTTAATAAACAAATACAGCGCCTGACGGGCTCGGGTTTCACCCACGTCTCTGTGAGAGGAAAGTATTTGAAGACAGTCGGTGAAACTGCATCCTTTCTGCGGGTGACGGTGCAGGGTCAGGTGTGGGTTAGAGCTGCAGGAGCCTCGTCCTGTTGCATCGTGGTACTGCTGATACCCTGCATTGATTTACTGTCCATTTTACACGGAACATAACTTCAGATTTTTTCTGAAGTAAAATTTTATGATGTCGAACTATTTTGTGGGAGTTCAGTTACAGACGAGCGCCGCAGGAAGAAAGGGACAAACTTTGAAGAAACGCTACGGTGACGCAGTGAAGTCTCTTGGTTTTTAAGAAAAAATATAGATTTTATTAACAAATAACATTTTGTAAACCCCTGTCATGCAAATACATGAAACATACATATATGAATATGCATACATACATTATATATGTGTGTGTATATATATATATATAAATACTTAAACTAAATATATACAAATATTTGTTGCATATATGTTGTTGTATATACATATACATACGTATACATATATACATACATACAGCATATATGTCTGTTTATACTGTATATATATTATAAATTAAATATAGAGAAATTTGTGTTGCAAACTTACATATTTTAGTATTTTTGGAGGTGAAACAGAGTATATATGTATATATATATATTTATATATATATACACACACACACACATATACATATATTGATTCTAGACTGCATTAGTAAACAGAAATTGATAGGCGATATATTGCATGTTTGTATATGTATGTAAGCATTTGCAAATATATGTAGAGCATACATATGTATATACATACATACATCATATATATATAAATATATAAATACTTATTTAAATATATACAAATATATGTTGCAAACTTACATATTTTAGCATTTTTTGGAGGAAAAAGGATTATATATATTTAAATACATATATGCATATATTGATTCTAGACTGCATTTAGTAAACAAATTGTTAGGTAATATATTGTATTGCATAAATATATATTTACTATGTGTTGTTTGGTAGAGCATTATACCATTCTTGCTGTTAAAGAACAGTTGTCTATCGTTGGTGTATCGGATTCTTCCATATTTAACCAGTTTTCTAGACCGCATGACGGCCACCCAATCATAATAGTATATTTTTACAGTAAAGTTTTCCTCGGTAAGAACAGTCTACATTGTTACAGCTAAAGTCTCTGGAGCTGCTGCACATTCAGCAGTGGTTTCCAACATTGTCTCTCAACACAGCTTTTTCTCACACAATGTACTGTAATTAGTATCAAATGTATTGCTTCTCTCTACATCTGTTTTCTTCCACAATCAGCGCAAAAACCTTGTAAAAAAAAATATTTCCAACTGTGATTTATTCCTGAAATTGAACAAAAACCCTTCTCTTCAAATCCTTCAGTTTTGAGAACGTTTCTTTTGCAGCGTTTTTAATTGGAACATTTAAATGTTCTTTTTCTTTTTTTTTTTTTTAGCTCAGTGACCAGACATCAAGTCCTGTTCAGAAAGGACAGGAAACATCTTTTGTGATCGTGTGCACGTTTAGTTGAAAATGAAATGAAAATGACATGAGTCTCGACATGTTTCAGTCATTGGTCGAGTGGACAATATTCTGAACCTTCTGAACACTTTGAACTTAGTGCGGAATATTTTTAAACTGCATGGCAACAATTTCTATATTTAATATTATCTCTATACACATCAACCAAATATTTTTATATATTTGTAGTGCTTGAAAACAGAAGTATTTTTTTGTTTTTACATTTTGTTAAAACTTTTCAGAATAAAACTTAAAATTCAGATGTGAAGTTTTTACAAAGGATTTTTTTGGTGCTCATATGTGAGCTGTCCCTTCCTGTGTCCACCTTAGACCCTAGACCTCAGACCCAGACCAGAGTCAGGACCTGAGTCATCTCAGCCTCACGTCTGACACATTTTTCCCGGGTCAGGGCAGAAACCCGATCCAACCCTGGTTCCTTCAGCTCGGCCCGTGAAGTGTGTGCTGCATGTGTGTGTCGTCCTCAGTAAATGTGATTCTGGACAAAGTCAAATCATGGAACTGCTGCGTCTCGTCTTATTGTTCTTGTTGCCCTAGAATAATTACTCCAGGTATTTGGAGCTGGATTTTCTTTTGATCCAAGATGGACCGACCTGTGTGTGTGTGTGTGTGTGTGTGTGTGTGTGTGTTTATATCCAGGTTTATATTCGCCACATCCTTGTCCTAGGGATTTTTTTTTCAGCTCGTCTCTGTGTCTTTTCTCCAAGACAACATGAAATATTTAAAGTCCAGTGAAAATTGATCTGCTCAGCTGAAGTCTGTTTTTTCTTCTCCCCCATCTTCTTCTCCTCCCCTGACCAGCTCCCCATGGAGAAGGATGGAGAAGATGCTAATATCACATATCACTTTCCAATGATGACCAAGTTCAGGGCCTGCACAACTGCTGCTGAGCCCCCCCCACCGCCACCCCGCCCTCAGATCAATGCACTCCTGCCCCGGGACACAGCGGATCACACCCACACGCTGATTCTACACCGTCCCATTGGATATCGCGTGGACGCCCTGACCACTGCCGTGGCTTCATGCTAATTAACCGAGGTAAATGAAGCTTCTCCGATGAAATCTGAGTGGTGTTTTTTTTCACCAACGGAAACGTTTTCGGCTAATAGTCAGAGATTTCGTAAAGTGGAGAGGAAATAAAATGACGATAAAGAAAAACAATCATTGGTTTCATAAACACAAACAAATTACTTAAAAAAAAAACACCAATATATTTGCCCTGATTAAAAGTGATGTCATCATGTCCAATATTTACTTTTGTCATGAGGAAAATGCAATTTTTTCTTTCCCATACGCAACATTTCCACATTACAACGTCATAATCTGTTAATAATCTGCTCTTTTAAAACTGGGAAAAGATTATTGACCTCTAACGGAACCTTTACCTTGTTTTGCTTCTTCAGATTTGCTGCTTTTTTCCGCCTCACCCAACAAGGCTTAAGGGATAAACTAACATTTTCTGAATAAGAATCTTCTCCAAGGTTATAAAAAAGATGCCAGATTGTGCTTTAAAAAAAAAAAGTCTTCCTTCAAAGCCTGGTGTTTTGAGTGAAGACTGTACGCAGTTGAACTTTTTCAGAGAAAAGTCAAAAAAACTAAAATAATCAAACTTCAAACAGTAAATATTATTTTCAGAAAACATTCAGCAAATTAGGCAAAATTGGATTAATTAATCAACCAAGGGTAGAAGCTGCTGCTAAATGTGCATGAACTTTGTCCCCTATAAAGGAAGTTGATCAGAAACCACTGTGATGCAAATTGTCACATGACTGTCCCTCAGGAGTCGTTTGTATCTAAAACAGTAGGGATGTCGGATAATATCATCGGATGGATGTTAGCATAATTACGTAGTTTTGGCGAGATAATCATTAGGTTTTCCTCGGATAAAGGAAATCCCATAACACCATGCTAGGGTTTTGACAAATGCGCCAAAATTGCAGAAAGGCTCCTGAAACGTTAACCTCGGTTTTGGGGACGAATGGCAACATTTTCATTGATATCGGACTCGGAAAGTGTTTGGGCAAAATCAGATCGGTAGAAAAGTTACTACGGGACAATTGCCATAAACTGTACGTTTTTCAAGACGTGGGAAAAAGGAAGACACGCGACACACGAACAAGGGCCGTCAGAATTCACTACAAACAGACAAAAGTTGTGCAAGAAGCAAAGCTGCTCCCAAATCTCTGGAATATTTGTTGAGATAATTCACTGTGTCGTCTGCAAACAGTGAGAGTTCAAGAACATCACAGACAAATTCTTGCCAAACAAACCTCCATGTGACTTCAGCTGAAGTCAGATTTCTGTACTGGTTTTGTCAAAGACACACGAACCTCAGTCACGAATCACACACACACACACACACACACACACATGCACGGAGTGTGACAGAAATGACAACATTATCAGCAGAACAAAGCCTCGTGTATGTCATTGTATCCACCTACCCCGGCTGTGGCAGTTACGTGCTCCACTCCGCCTCACCTCCCCAGAGCGGCAGCGCTCTGCAAACCTGACTAAATGAAAAACAATCTGAGGAAGCGGAGAACAATCCCAGTCAGGCTCCAGCGGGCTGCCATAAAAACCAGGGGCTGCCTCTCTGCAGCCT
The DNA here is from genome assembly GCA_016785265.1 of Paraplagusia blochii. NCBI lineage: Eukaryota > Metazoa > Chordata > Actinopteri > Pleuronectiformes > Cynoglossidae > Paraplagusia > Paraplagusia blochii. The sequence goes on from JAFBJS010001572.1 coordinate 53,511, forward strand.
CTCCCTCTAAGTCTACGGGCTGATGAAAGATCAATGGGTCGACGGGGCAGCCGCTGCTGCGCCTGCTGTCCGCCACTGCACCGGGAGGCCAGCCAATTACAGAACACCAGGGAAAAAAAAGAAGGGGGAAAGTGGAGAAAACGTGAAAACACTCAAGAGTTTGAGAACGCACACTGACTGACGGTACGAGTTCGCAGTCACTTTGGAGAATTGTTAAATGTTTCCAGGCTGCGGATCGTGTTCCAAACTCATTTTAACCTTGCATCCTCGGCCTCACCCTCCTTAACACCCCTTTAACCCTCGCCCCCCACCCTCACTGTACCACCTCACCGGCACTTTGGAGCTCCAGCAGGAGTAATGAGTGTTGGCGCTAGGCTTCGGTGCAAACATGCAGCGGCGGCAGCAGACGAACAAATCATGTTAAGTCTCGGCTGCCGCGCCTGGCAGCGTGCTCCGGTGGGAGCCCGGTGCCCTGCCAGGGAGGAGGACGCGGCCATTTTCCCAGGGAGGGGGTGAGGACGCGGAGGGCTAGTGGGCCTGGTCCTTATCGAACTTGGATCGCAGACACCTCTGCCCCTCCTGGCAGGAATGCAAACAGGCCCGAAGGGAGGAGAGCGGGAGAAGAAAGAAGGAGGAGAAAAAAAGAGAAGAGGAGGGAAAAACGAATGCCTGGATGAAGGAAGTAGACAAATGTAGACACGGAGAGGAGACCAGGACGGTGCTGCTCCTCTCTGCTCCTGGTCCTCGTCTCCTCACCGTGTCTGGAGGGCAGATAGGAAAACAAACATGGAGCTAAGCTGCTCAAATACCACTCTGACCCTGCTGCTGTTGAGCTCATTACCTCAGTTCAATCACTCTCTTAATATGATGTGTGTCACTGATGACAGCTCAGCAGATGTCACTGATCGCAGAACGCATCGTACAGATGTCGGACACATGACGACGTAAAGACTTTTGGGGTGGGGGGGCATCAAAACGTGGCCATAGAAAATAAAACATGAATGTAATCAGTCAAATGTTGCATTATATTTGTTTTTCAAGATGGCTAAATGTGTAGCAACATGCTAACCTTCTTGAAAAGTCCCCAATTGTGTGACATTGTATGAATTTTGGACACGTAAAGACCAAGACAAATATCTGGATGCAGAAAATAAAAATAAAAATTAAGAGATCGTTTCCTGTCAAAGCATTAGCTAATGCTAATCAAAGGTGATGTTTTTGAAAAATGGCTAACCATGTTGCAAAATGGAGAGCGTTTATAAAAATTTCCCAAAATGTTTGAAAATCAAGTGCGTAACATCGTAAAGATTCAGACACGTAAAGGCTTTAGGGAAAAAGACAAAAATTTTAATTTAGAAAAGTATTCTCTCAAAGCTTAAGCTAATATCTTCAAAGTTGACATTTTTGAAGAATATCTGACCATGTAGCAAATTGGTAATTATTTTTAAAAAATTGACCAAAATGTTTCAAAATCAAGTTTATGACATTGTACAGATCCAAACGAGCAGGAATCACTACAGTTTAGCCAATAGTAACAGTGTGAAATTCATGCTTCATTCATGCAAGTGAAAAATTGTAAAGGCAAAAAATTTGTAAAAAATTTGTAAAAAAAAATTAAATTTGTAAAGGCAAGCCGCGAGGTGAAATACAAGGGTTGGTCAATAAGAGAAAATAGACAAAATAAAAGTCAGATGCAGCTGGTGTAAAAAATATTTTGGGAAACTTTAATTATGTCCAAAAAATGATTTTTTTTGGTAAAAATTATATAAAAATATAACAGTTCAAAGGTGACTAGAATTGAGCAGAAATAGCCCATAGATTGCAGGAATATCTCAGGGTGGTGAGAGACGTCCCCAAAGACTTATTCTCGTGCCGGTTGTTGCTCAGTGATCTTTTTGTCCTTTGTCCAAAAATAATCCCACAGTTTGCTACCGTCAACCCGTCCCTGAGGACGCCTTAGTGTGTGTTTCACATACCACGCTGAGAAATATTCCCTCCATCCCTCAAGACAATCACAGAACACAGGATATGATCAAATATTGAGTGAATAAAGATCCACTCTTATTGGCTGCTCTAACAGTTCCTGCGTCCTCTCCTCTCCTGGGATGGACGTGTTTCCCTCCCAGTCCATGGAGACGAAGATCCGAAGGTGGCATTGTGAGACTAGATTTCGTCAGGTGGAGATGTTGAGTTCAGGGGTTCAAGTACAGTTCACACACAGCAGCAGCAGCAGCGGCAGCAGCAGAATTCCATGCAGTCCTTAGATTTCCATAATCTCCGTTCTCCTTCCTTTCACCTGATCTTTCTGTAGTTTTCACTTTTTAAGATGATTCCATTCCTGGAGGTTTTTATTTTTAACTTTTGTTTCCAGGTTTTCAGTGAGTCTCACTCACGCTGGTCTGTGTTAACCTTATATTTTAGAGTTTTAATATAAAATCTGTTTATTTTGTTAGTTTTACTAAAACAAAAACAAGTCTTAGTGGAAGAAATGACCTTTTTATTTGACATTTATTTCATACTTCATAAAATAGAGAACAAATTTACGCCACTGATCTATAAAAACCTAAGAAGCTTCTTGGATGAAACAGGAAATGTTTTTTAAGAAACTTAATGTCCAGTTGCCCAACAATTTTTCATAGAATCTTAGAATTTCATAGAATTTTTTCAGAAAATAAAAAAAATAACTTGAAAAAAATCCCAAAATAAATAGGAATTTACAGCCAAAATCTAAATTTGAACTACACGTTAATAAATAGCTAAAGGTTTGACATTAAAATATCTATAATAAGTTATTATTACAAGTTAGTTGAAGAATTACACCTGACTCGAAACAACAACATTTTTTTTAGCCTAATCAGCTACTGCTAAAAAAAAATTTGAAAAATTATGTTTTTATTTTTTTTTTTGTCAAGATATTTGTTGACTTTAGCCCCAACAATGTTTGGGTTTTTTCTTGTAAACAATCAATAATACGTAATAATTTGTGTTTGTTTGTGTCCATTTACTGTAGCCAAACCTTTGGGAACACAATTAAGAGATTTACACAATATTTCATGAAAATATTTATATATATTTTTAAAAGATTTTAAGGGCGTTTGAAAACTCTTATCAACCACAGAAGATTTCATTGAATTTATTAAAAAATAATTTATTGAAATGAAAAAAAAATTCAGGACATTAATATAAATATTAAGTTTAAAAACACTAGTAGTTCTAAGAATTAATCATCATGAATGTCCTAAATAGAATTAATAAAAAGTAATCAAAGATTATATCAAAAATATAAATATAAAATGAAGCCAGGACATTAGAGTTAATCAAATTTAATGAATTTATTTCATTATTTTCATAAAAGTTTCCCAACTCTCTGATCTGATTCAACTGGAACTTCTGTCAGTGGATCAATACACAGTTTGAAGCTCAGTATCTGATCTGACTCAACCAATAATCAAAGATTTGTAAAAACCGGTTGCCATTAAAACAAAAAATCCTACTTTTCTGCTTCTTCCTTCTCTTCTCCTCTGACTGAAGAGCAGACTCAGCTCTGCTCCATCTGTTCGCCGGCTCACAGTCCAACTTATTGCTCACACATGTGACCGGGTGAGTGTGTGTTCGGGCCACGGCCTATCGCACACACACACACACGCATGCGAGCCCGTAGCCTATCAGACCTCCGCCCCTTTCAAATGGATCTCCACCTTCATTAATGCAGGCCCACGGCGAAGCCCTGTCTCCACATGTTAGCACACATCTGGATGATTATGAATCTTGTTTCCCCGCTCCTCCCCGTTCTCCTTCTTAAACCTTTTACCTTTTTTTCTTCTTCTTCCCTTTTACCCCGACCTGACAGGGGCAAGTTGAGTTTCTGGTTCTTGGGAGCGGAGGAAGTGGTGCCGGTGTTGTTGTGGCGAGTGACTTCAAAGAGTCCGGGGCATTAGTCATGAGCGAGCAGAGGGCAGAACCTGGTCAATGGCAGGGATTTGTCGTCTAATAACCCCTCTGGGGGACTTCAGGTCTAATTTCAGAGGCGCTGAAAGTAGGATTTTATGGACTGGGTTGATCTGAACTTTTCCGCCCATTCCCACATGTTTTTCCTGTTACACAGAAGCTATTTGTGACAATAATGGGAAAGTGAATCCGTTCACATTTATTTAATTCCACCCCAAGAAAAATCTTCCAGGACGGGAGTGGATTCTGACGAAGGTAAACATTGTTAAAGCTAATTCTCGCCTCCATAAATTAACCTTTACGAGCTCAGACCCGTAGCATGTTCGTTATCTGGGCCGGCGGTGATGTCATGAGGGGATAACCTATCAGGTAATGCGGTCGGTGGTAACTCAGGTTCACTTTCATATTGATGTTTCCCTCTCCTTGTCTCTCCATCAGCAATATATTTAATGGTCACATTCTGCTGCTTATTCAGCACGAGAAAAATGAGAGCAAGGTAAACATGCCAGCCTCGGGCCGCGGGACATTCGTCTTGTAGTCTCAGAATAACCGGGCCGCATTTAATGAGACGTTCGTAAGTCGAGAGGGGAGACATTTGTTTTGTTCCCCAGCGCTTGTGCCAAATTAACTGAGGAACAGTGAACGTCTCCCTGACATGGGGACGGCGTTGTGTTCCAACAGCCATCAGGGCCGGACGGTGATGTGCAGCCGTTGTCAGTCAGGAGGTCGTTAAACCGAAATGCACATTTAATGGCTTGATCCATTGTGATTGGAGTGGTTAACTGATGATCTGGTTGTAAATTTCTGTCTCATGGCCGTCACTCTCTCTCCTCCCATTCTTTTATAGGTCTCTCCGTCTCATTCCATTCGGGCTCCTCGCTTAAATCTTACCGCCGCACATCCAGAACACTTGGACTTGGTTCTGAGGCGGCAATAAAACCCAAACTCCGACTCTGAGAGACTCTGAAAAGTTGGAGGGAAACAAAAGAAAGAACCTCAGGGGGACACGCCTTGAATGTGGGACAAATCTGAACATTTAAGGCCGAGGGCAGGACCTGCTGCTGAATGCGCATAACAATTGAACGTCATTGTCGGTCATGATACATAATATACATTCAGTTGATAATTTCTAATTACGGTGTAAAAAAAAAACAAAAACGTAAAGAAATATCAAACTAGCGCCCCCAACAGATTCTTAAGTTTTACTATGGCAACTCCGTCAATCGTTGATCGTTGTTCTCTTCCGTCTGTTCAGAGTTTTTAACCCTTTGAATTGGAATATTTTCCTATTGAAGATTGTGTTTTTTAGTATTTGTGTTGTGATTCACGATTATCTTAAGATGTTACTTGGTGCTAGGTCAATAAATTTGTCAAGACGTTTGACTGGGGAGGTGAGGACTTTATAATCTCCACGTAGCACTGAATGTCTCACGGGGGATCTAGGGATTTATTAAGGTGGCCCTGATGTTCAAGGCCCTGATTTCCAGGGAATTCAAGAGGGCGTGGTCAGTTGTCATTCAGCAGACATGGCACGATTGTTGCTCTATAGATCTATATTGGGTCTGTTGATTGGTCTGTCGTTGTTGGTTAAATCTAAAACCCAAATACCCAGACTAACTTTGCAATGTTTCATAAGTAGTGACACTATCGCCTCACGATGGCCGGGAGAAGAAACTATCGGAATGATATTGGTATTAGCATACACTTCAGGTTTCAGTATCGGTATTGGCAACGCAAGCGTTGTATGGAGAGTTACAATAGCAACGTCCCATCATCAGTAGGCCTTCACTTTGGCCCAGAGGCAATGCCTCTGTCTTTGGTGTGAAACCCCAAGGTTCACTTCCTGGGCAACTTCTAATCCTGGTTAGGGCGGTTGACTTCCAGTGGGCTCGCCACCTGCAGGAAGATACAGTAGGGTGCAATGTGATTGGGTGGCAGTTGCGGAGATAAGCAGATGAAAACGGACTAGTGTCACCACCGTCTAATCCCAGCTAACGTTCCCTCTCGTTGGGTGAACAATCCAACGCTTGATGAATTCGGCTTCAGAAGAGGCAACATCAGAGGATCAAAAATTGACGTTGCTGGTCGCATCAAGCTACATATCTCTGTGGTAACACCTCTAAAACCCCAAATGTCGGAATGATCGTGAGGCCTCACTTTATCGGTTCTTACTCAACTTGAGAGATATTTTAGCGTTAGCAAAAAATGAAGGTAGCCCTAATGTTTGTCTTTGACCACAGTTTTTTTTTCTCATTAACTACGATGTAAAATACATGAAATATTCCCAGTGCTAACACCATCTGATCGCCCAGACCAGGTCCATCTCTTGGAGTTATTCACAGTTCTTCGGAGACCTGCTTGTGTTGGCCGCCTACCAACGCCGTGCAGTTTGTACACTGTGGAACTAGCGGTCGCCGCTGCTGGTGCAGATGTGCTGCCTAATTGCAGATCCCGCCATGCGGAAACTATTCTTTCCAACCATTTCAAAGCATCCGCCATAGGTGTCAGTGCAAGGTTAAACCAACTCTGAAACGCAAGTTCTGTTTTCATTCCTAACTGCTGAAAAGATTGCACGTACTGTAGTCCCACCAGCCACAGGAAAGAGAAAGGAAGTGGAATTAGAGCAGGCAGATTTGTAGGTCATTCCCTTTTTTTTCAGTTTAAAACTCATTTACTCTTTATTTTTACCAGCCAATCACGTGAGACCGTTGAGTCCAAACCTCAAAGCAAATGTTTAAATAATTGTCAGATTAAAAGAATAATGTTTGCCATCCTGTTCGGGGTTAAATGTACATTTGTGGTCAGAAAAGTGAAAACAGAGCTGACGACTTTATCTTGAGCTGATTTGAATGGTTTCTGGGAAGGTATTGATTTAGTCAATTGCAGTAGTTAATGGTGTCTGTAGATGCTAATTGGAACCTGGAAAAGAAGAGATAGGGTTTCGTGAAGCAATAACAGTGGGAGCTGAACAGCGGTGGATTCATCAAATAAAATCTGCAGCAGTTTGAGGGTGAAATCCATAGCTGTTTGGCTGAGTCACCCAAGAACAGGCGGCGTTTTATTGTCTTCCCTCGTCTTCCTTTGCCTCCGTACATCTGTTAACAATGGTACCTTTAAAGTAAAGTACTCAGGGTGAGACTATTGTCCTCTGTATGTGTTGTTGTTTTGGCCCAGAACTGAAGCAGCTGTGAGCAGTAACGACATGAACCATATTTGCAGAACTTTATTGTGAAGGTTGTCATGAGAATATGGTTTACAGCTACTGAGACAGAGACGGGACATAAATGTCTTAACCTTGTTAGTTTAGGCATGGATTTAATATTTCCTGAAGGGAAAATATTCTGGTGGGATTAAACAAATCTATCTGTCTGTCTGTGTGTCTGTCTGTGTGTTTATCTGTCTGTCTAACCATCTGTTTGTCTGTCTGTCTGTTGGTCTGTCTGTCTGTCTGTCTGTGTGTTTATCTGTCTGTCTAACCATCTGTTTGTCTGTCTGTCTGTCTGTTGGTCTGCCTGTGTGTCTGTCTGTCTGTCTCTGTCTGTCCATCCATCCCTCTGTCTATCAATCCATTTGTCTGTCTGTCTGTCTATGTGTCTTTCTGTCTGTCTGTCTGTCTCTCTGTTGGTACATCTATCAATCTATCAGTCTGTCTGCCTGTCCGTCTGTCTGTCTCTGTCTGTCCGTCCACCTGTCCATCTATCAATCTATTTGTTTGTCTCTCTGTCTGTCTCTCTGTTGGTCCTATCAATCTATCAGTCTTTCTGCCTGTCCGTCCATCCGTCCATCTATCAATCTATTTGTCTGTCTGTCTGTCTGTCTCTCCGTGCGCCCGTCTATCAATCCATTTGTCTGACTGTTTCTCTGTCTATCTGTTGGTCTGTCTATCAATCTATCAGTCTGTCTGCCTGTCCGTCTGCCTGTCTGTCTGTCTGTCCATCCCAACTTTATCCATATCTTTTTGTTTTCTGTTCTCATGTGTGAAGCTGATTGAGGGATGGAGTTTTTGGACTGTATTGTTCAGTCTATTCTAACTATTAAGGTAGCAGACTTGGCTCACGGTGTGGAGCAGTGTGATTTGGGTGGCAGTGGTGGAGACTGCTGCTCCTTTGAACCAGTAACAAATTTAACACAATCATTCTAAAGCAGGGGTCTCAAACTCACGGCCCGTGGGCCATTTGTGGCCCGTGGAACGATATTTTGCGGCCCTCACCTTTATGTGAAAGTTGAATTTTTAATAATATATACATATATATTTATATATTATAGATTTGTTCTGCACATTTTATGATAAATCCTAAAGTTCTCAAAACCCTGATCCACAGTCCCCTTCTGGTCGAGTGTGGTATTACACAGAATGTATGGGAAACTGATTTTTTATAATTTTTTTTTTCTTTTGTATTAAACATTGAAAGTTGACGCGGCCCTTCAGTGAAATGACAGTGTGGGTGGTGGCCCTCAACTTATTGGAGTTGGAGACCCCTGAAAGGCAAATGGATCTTCACTTCTAATACTTGAAATACGTTTTTCCCGATCATCCAATAAATCTTTTCCTTCAATTTCCGATGTTTCTCGTTGATCAGTCGACCTTTGAGTCCAGTTGTTTGTGTCGTTGTGCATCAGACACTCAGTTTCAATGAAGTCTCTGGGTTGCGTGAGCTCCGGGCTCAGCACCACCAGCCGCGGCCACATCTGTTTGTCATGTTAGCACTTAGGCGCCTGCTGGAGCCACGGCACTAAGTGGAGACAGTCCTCTCTCTCCCACCCTCTCCATCCTCCCTCGCTCTCCCCCTAATTACATTTGTTCATTAATCCATTTTCTGCCCACTTCTCCTCCTTGTTTATGTTCCTACTTCACTGCGCCGTTGCCTCCTGCGGCCCGCAGACGCTGACCTTTCGGGGAGATGCCAAAAGACTCGGCAAGACAACGTTACCTCTTCACCTCTTCCCGCAAACACGCATTGCGCGTACGCACTAGTCGCCGGGGCTGTCCCGTCTGGTCTCGGCCCCTCAGTGTCCCCTCAGGCCATCTCCTTCAGAGTGGTTAATAGAGTTAGCTTAATGTCTGCACAGCGCCAGTCATTAAACTGATTTGAGGCTAAAGGCTTGGTGCCGAGACCACCACTCTGCTTACGAAAACCAGGGAGATGTGAGTGAGATGCTAAAAGAGAGCGAGTATATCGTCGGAGGGAACGAGGGTTGGGGTGGGGGGCGGGGGGTGAAGAGGGCAGGTGGGCGTAACTAAGGCAACTGCAGACAATCTAATTGGTATTGACATCCTTGTCTCGAAGGAAATTTGACATCTAAGGGCAAATCATTCTATTTAGTCTATTTAGTCGCCTGAATAGTCTCCAAGGCGGGGCCCGAGGAGCACAATCGCGCGCTAGCCTCGTTCTGCTCCTCATATCTGGGCCAGCGCCGCTGCACTGCAATCGATCCTAATCCGATCGGAGGAGGGGAGCAGGATGAGCAACGTGGGTGGAAAAAAAAATGAAAATAAAATCAAAAGCTCTGTTGGGGTAATATTTAACAAGAGGGAGTACAATTGGTCTGGGGCGGTGGCGGCGGCGGCCCCCCGGCCGTAATGCACTTGTGCTGCTGATGTACAGAAAAGCCTGGCAGTAATGGCTCCTCGGCCGGTGGTGGCCCGGCTTCAAAGAAATCTGCTTGCTTTAGCTAAAAGAGCGGCGCACTGGGCCGGGCCGCCAAAGACCTTCATTCTGTTAGAGCATCAAATATGGCCCCCGCCTCAGGACACACAGTCGCCCTGATTTTATTATCCTCACTCCCCTGAGAAACTCATCCCATCCTTCTTTTTGTTTGTTTGTCCGACCATCAACGTGAAAGACACACACACACACACACACACACACGTATTGTGTTTTGTGAGCATTCCACATAGACATAATGCATTCTCAGGACACATACTCTAAGCTAGGGGTCCCCAACCCCTGGACTGTGGACCAGCATCGGTCCATGAGTGGACTGGTTTTGGGCCATACAGAGAAAATTCATGACTTTCATTCCTTTTTTTTTCATTACATCATTATGAACAATTTTAAGCTTAAAAAATAAAAATAAATAAGATAAGATGATAAATAAGATAAAAAAAAGATAGACAGACAGACAGACCAGCAGACAGATAGATAGACAGACGAACAGACAAACTGACTAAATGACAGATAGATAGACAGACAGACAGACAGACCAGCAGACAGATAGATAGACAGACAAACAGACAAACTGACTAAATGACAGATAGATCGACAGACAGACAGATGGTAAGCTAGCTAGCTAGCTAGATAAATAGATAGACAGACAGACAAACAGAGAGACAGACCGACAGAAAGACAGACCGATCGGTCAGTCGATCGCTAGATCGACAGACAGGCAGACAGAGAGACAGACAGACAGACAGAAGGACAAATGGATAGATGGACGGACGGACGGACAGACAGATAGATTGATAGCCAGATGGACAGACAGATTAACAGACAGACAGATAGATACACAGATAGACAGACTGACAGAAAAACAGACAGATCGGTCGATCGGTCGAGACAGACAGACAGACAGACAAATAGACACATAGACAGACAGACTATGAATAGATATATAAGAATATTTTACACCGTCATTCCAACATATGGCGTTAAAACCTCCGACGACTTTGTCCAAATATATTGATGGAGTGGTTCCTCCATAAATATTCTATATGTTATGGTCCAACTGGTGACATTTCCAACACTGTCTTCAGTCTTTTATACCAGGTAATGTCTCTTCTTCCTTGGTGTTTCCAACTGTCCAGAGTGTCTCCTCTGGACAAACCACGTTAGTCTCAGGGTTACTGGGTTTGACTTTGGCATTAGCTCCAACTTTACGCTCATTCAACGCTGAGTGAAGTGTGTGATTAAATTCAACTTACGAGGTTAACGTAAGTGAAGAGGATTAAAGCTAACACGGCAGGTTTGGAGCTAATGATGGACAAGTTGCTTGAATATTAGATTTATCTAAAAAAAAAGTAGTGTGTGGATGAGTGTGGTGGATCTATACCTATGGGGACAAAGGTTGGGACCAGTGTTTTTATACGAACACATGTGGGGACATTTTAGAGATTCCCAGAAAATATTAATTAACTTATATATTTAAATGCGTTTTTATTATATTTACTCCTTATTTGCATCGTGGTTCATAAAGACTGTAGTTTATTTTTGTTCCATGTCTGATAATAATGTTAACTTAATAAATTTGTACATAGAAATAGCTTTAAACTCAGATTATAATTTTATACAGATTAGACAGAGGGCTGTATTTCTATGGGTTTAAGGTATAGAATATGTGATGTCTCATGTCTTTATATTCTTCAGCTTGTTTGTGAGTGTGAGAGACTATTGAGAAGTCTGCACTTGTCCCTGTCCAAGGGAAAGAATGGACAAAAGTCATAAAACTTGACATTAAGGAGCAGAGAGATTGGACATTTTTTGGAAACCTAAGATAAATGACATGGAAATGTCGTAAATATGCTTTTTAGGCAGAAGGCAATAAACTTTTGCCGAGATCTGATTTTACCAACACCATCAAAACACTTAATTTACCGATATGGATATCGATCAATACCAATAAATTTTACGATTTTTTCACGAAATTTTACGTAATCATGCCAATATCTGGCGACCAATGTTGAACATCCCTAATTACTAGTATAATTTGGACAAATTTGGCGAGGTAGACATTTGGTCCACGAGCCTTAGTTTGCTCAGGACTGGTCCAGAGTGTGTAACCAGACAGTGTTGAAGATTTCCCTCCCAGATATACAAACTTCAGTCATACAGGAGTCGTCTGGATGCCCCCTGGAGGCGGGACTGTCCAGACCCCGGTGCCTGATGTTATCACAGTCAAGGGCCGGGAGTCCAGAGGCCAGACCTGACTGTACGTCTGCTGGGCCTGTCCTGACCGCTGCAGGTAGTTAGGGAGTGTCGCGTCGCCGCATTACAGGACGACTGCTGGAATATTTACTGCAGGCTGTTTCTCTTTTCTTTCTTTCTTCCTTCTAAGGACCTGTTGCCCCTGCAGCCCTGCCTGCCTCAAACTACCGGGGCAACAAAAGGCAACAGGCCGTTCAAATTATACCTGGTATTTCTGTGCACTCTCATAAATCGCCAAGGCATCATTATTTCTTAATAAAGTCGAGGTTAAATTATTATTTTGCAGTGAGATTAAGGGAATATCAGGCTGCAAAAAAATCCTGTATTAAATGTATGCACCGAGGCAGATGTTCATAAATTAGTCGCAGGAACGCTGCAGTGAATAAATACTGGGAATGTTGTGTATTTAAAGCTTTAATCTGAAGGAATGTTTTCATTTTGACTAATAGTTTTATGCAGTTTTACCAAGTTGGTAGTGACGATAATCCAGGTTGACACGACCTGTAACGTAATTTCAGATTATCTGACCAACGGGACTGAACTTTATATTTTATGGCTGTAATTCTTCAAAAGTAGCTCCAGGATAATAATCCAGTTATTTTTTGTTTGGCACAGACAGTGTTAAAATAATAAAGAACTAGAAACGCATTTTGCCATTTAAAAAAGTTTAAAAAAGTTTTTATTTAATTTTCCAAAATATATTTTTTTACTTTTTAGTTAAGAGAGATTTAATTGTTGTTTTTTTTCAATTTAAATCAATTACATTTTTTTGTAAGTTAGTTATTAAGCCACTTTCTTAAAAAAGACCCTTGAATCTAGGGTTAAAAATTTTTTTTTTTTTTTTCCTCTTTAGAATCTTTCCAATAGTTAATTTACTTATTTAACTAAATGAACAGGACATTGAAGGTTCAGATCATACAAATAATTTGATATTTTACACCAAAAGGTTGTTTTATATAAAAAAAATGGTCAAAATATATTATAATTTTTCTTAATAACAATTTTCTGATTCTACTTTTTCTTTTTTTACATATCAGCTCATCCCTTTCTCAGTAGTTTCCACAACAAATCATCTTTTTTAAGTCTCCCCTTGTTCTCTCCAAACTCCAACTACCTCCATGTCCTCCCTCACTGCATCCATCAATCTCCTCTTTGTCTCCTACCTGGTAGCTCCATCTCTAGGATTATTCTTTTACCAATGTCTCCACTGTCCCTCCTCTGAACATGTCTAAACCATCTCCATCTGTCTTCTCTAGCTTCTTTTTCTCCAAACCTTCCTGTCTGTGTTGTCCCCCTGATCCTGTCCATCCTTGTCTCTCCTAAAGACAATCTCAGCATCTTTAACTCCTCCACCTCCAGCTCTGTCTCCTGTCTTCTGTCTATTCCTAGTGTCTCTAATCC
>JAFBJS010001572.1:69833-119902 GCA_016785265.1 Paraplagusia blochii
GCAGGCGGGGGTCCCGGGGCTAGTAGGGGTGTGAAGGGGGTTGTGTTGGGGCGGGGGTTTGATCCCTTTACGTTTTTGTCAGTAGTAGTGTTTGAGCAATGACAGATCACTTTTCCGCACCGAGATTTAATTAGATCTGAGAGTGCACGTCACCTTGGACCTCTAATGGACCACTGCTGTCACTGGGAGAAATCCAGAGTGAATTTATTAGTGAGGTGGGACCAGTATTCTGCGTTTAATGTCAAATAAAAATGCTGCTTTTATGAAGCTGATTTAATGACGTGAAAATCCATGGAAATATTTTATTTGCTTGAAATGCTGACTAATACAATAAGAGATTTTTAATTGGTCATTGATCATGTAGGGCTGGGTGGGCGTGGCCACCTTCCCTGACTGAGATGTTACTTCAAAGTCCTTGTGGTGGACATTTTTGATCATATAGCAATGTATTTTAAAGAATGTCAGAGAACAGGTGGTGTTTCTCTCCATCTCCAACTACCTCCATGTCCTCCCTCACTGCATCCATCAGTCTCCTCTTTGTCTCCTACCTGGTAGCTCCATCTCTAGGATCATTTCTCTCTGAACATGTCCAAACCATCTCAATCTGTCTTCTCTAGCTTTTTCTCCAAACCTTCCTGTCTGTGTTGTCCCTCTAATCACCTCAGTCCTGATCCTGTCCATCCTTGTCTCTCCTAAAGAGAATCACAGCATCTTAAACTCCTCCACCTCCAGCTCTGTCTCCTGTCTTCTGTCTATTCTTATTCCTCTAATCCGTCCATCATGGCTGGTCTCACCACTTTCCTGTGGACCTTTCCCATTGAAACAATTTCCATTGAGGTATTTAGAGTTGAGGATACAGAGGACAGGGTGAGATGGACATTGTTGACCCGGTGTGGAAACCCCTGAAAAGGAGACTGACAGGAGAAGAAGAAGAAACAGTGACGTCCTATTCCGGAAATGAGCGTCATCAGCGTAGAGTTTGACTTTTGGATTATAGTATTTATGTTTTTTTTCGATCTTAGCTGAGTCTGGATTAAGAAAGAAGATAAAAACAATCTTCAGTCACATTGACCCACAACAAAAGTCCAAAAACACAATTATATTAAGTGTGTTCTTTTGTTCTAGCCACAGAGATGCTATTAGGGAAAATATACCAAGCAAACGGATGCTGTTAATCAGCGAGCGTTTCTTCCTCTTCCTGCCCACACCCAGCTGTAGACGTGATAGCTGAGCTGTTCCAGTCACGTGACCCGCACAGTGTGCCAAACATTGACCTTGTGACCTCTGGTCATGACCCCTGACCTGTGATGTTGACCCTCCGTCCAGGGGGGAGGGGCCTCTTCTATATCTCAACTGGCCGTCTCCATTGACTACCTGCCAGGCACCTGCTCTGAGAAATGAAGCCAAGGCGAATGCGTCTCTTGGGAGCCTTTTGGGCTCAGCAGACAACGAGGCCTCAGCCCCGCATTTGAATGGGCTTTGAGTGGCCCTGGTAAACCAATCTCCCTAATTATCTATTGAAAGAACATTCTTTTTCCTTGCCCAGTCATTACCTTGATTTCAATTGCTGAAAAGTAACATGGAGGAGCTAAAAGCAAAAAGCACAGAGGGCGGGTGAGGAGGGGGTGAGGAGAAAGGGGGGGAAACATACAGGCTTGGACTAATGTGCACGCACACATATACACCAGGGAGACGCGGGGGAGCACAAAAGAAGATGTCTTTGTGCTTTCACGGAGGTTAGGCGCGGGTCAGGGGGTGCAGGTTTGGGAGATAAATCCAGACGTGGGTGCAGGTCAAGGCAATGAAGGGAAATTAAACATAAACATATGACCTTAAGCTTTATTTTGCAACAAAAGTGGGGGTCGTGGCAGGTTGATGGGACGGGCAACTGGTTAGTTCCTAAATCATTTATGGTTTGCTGCCCTTACAGGGCAAATTCTGTCGTAAAGTGATTTAGAAGTACAAAATAAAAGTCAATGTTGATGTTTGAAATTTGGCAAGGATTTTGATTTAGTCGTTGAAAATGATGGTACAAAAAATATTTTACGTTGGCCTGGAATCAAACCTGTGTCAACTGCTTGGAAGGCAGCTATGCTAACCACTATATCACCAACGCTGTAAAACGTTAGATTCCACTGAAATGCTTGTATTTTGTTGTAGTTGGTGGATTAGAACCTGAAACCCTCCTGATCCCAGTCCGGTTCCTTAATCACTAGGCCACCACTATCCCAGTGGCCCTGGATGGAATTGCACCCACAGCCAACTGCACAGCTGGTTGAAACCTTAGACCCGGTCGTCCTATAGACCTTGTAATGAGTACCTCTACTGTAGGGAACAAGAGTAGTAACAAGGTTTAACTGCTGTTTGTTCACAGTCACTGGAGTCATGTAAGGTACTTCCCCGGAAGTACCCTTCTCATACCCAACGTTCAAGGAACAACGTTACTTCATTCCATCGATAAATAATACATAAACCCCGTAGTGTGTGTGTGTGTGTGTGTGTGTGTATACATTACATCCAGAATCCCCTTCCTCTCTGCTGTACTGTGAGTGTGTCTGACAGGGTCAAGGTCCTCCTGTTTCCTCAGTCTCAGGGTGAAGGTATCATCTACAGTGGGTGTACGGTGGGTGCAGTATCATGTGGTGTCTGAATGATTCATGAAGCTTGGAAGAAGCTTCTGATTGGCATGTTTTGAGCAGAGAGTTGGGTTTCCTGTCGTGATTCACCGCTGGAACGTCATAGTGCAATTATTGACAACACACACACTAAAGATCATGTCGGTGAAGGTGTTGTGTTCTCCTGGATAGTGAAGGACAGGGTCAACCGGAACCTATTTACGGTAGGGGGGCGTATACTGCAGTGTAAGACCTCCATCAGGACGCATAATTTTTTGCATGATACTTTAACATTTAATTTTTTTAATGAATAGCGGTAACTTGTTGGAAGGGGAATTCTGGGGGCCTTGCATACCCAAGTCCACTTCCTTAACCACTAGGCCATCAACTACCCCATATTTAATGTACTACTGTAAGTAGACCACGTTAGCCTTGTCAATGGAATTGTAGCTTTCAACCCAAAACATTGTGGCCTCCCTTGATGTAAAACATGAAAAAGACCCCAAATGAACCTTAAACGTGTTCTTGACATAGTCGTGATTGTTTCATAAGAATTTGCCCGGCTAGCCGTAAGACTTCTGCAAAGAACGCAAAATAAGAAACATTTTAAATGCCGCCTTTTTCCCTTCCAGTTTCTGCAGCTAATACCAGTTTCTGCAGCTAATACTTATTTAGCCAACATTTTTCTTTTTCGGCTGCTGGCCATCGCTGTTTTCATATACTGACAGCTTCTGTTTGTGTTTTGATGCTGTGTTGGCAACATTGTGGTTTCATATTTAGTTCATATATTAGATCTGGATTTATCGATTGACTGTGAATGGGTTAAAATCAGGATTACACCGGTCTAACTCCTGTTCCGTGGCACTCGTGTGTGGAATGAGATACCCTACCACCGAGTTACCGCTTAGGTGCCCTGAGTATGGTCCCCCACACTTCTACCCTGGCACTGGCTCAGCGAGCAGCCCCCTTCTCACTACAGTGATGGGTCAAATGCAGAGGCATAATTTCCTGAAGGATATTCCTGAGGGATTAATAAAGTTCTAAAAAAAGAATATTACAATCCATCAAGAGATGGATTTTTTTGGTGAGATTTTCGTTTGGTGTGCCATGGGGTTCTGGGGAATACTGATCTGGTGCAGACTTTAAATAACTGGAGAATTATTGGTGAAAACTGGTCTCCTGAACTGTAGGCAATGCCAGCTACATGCTGCAAGCTTCCCTGAGGTCTTTGGTTGTTCTCAGAAAAAACTGCGGACTCACGTGGAATCACCACGTGAGTCTCACGGACAATGACGATCTGCCCGTCTCTCCTCGGACAATGACGTGGTCGACTGTTAAAGGGTCACGTCGACTGGAAAGATTCAACATTTGCAGAGAAGCCCAAACTTCACAAACACTAAGGAGCAAAGACAGGATTATCTCAGCCGTTATTGGCTCCAGTCACCACTGAGTGGTGTATCTGGTTATATATTTGGTTCTTCCCTGTATCCAGGAGTCCTCTCCGAAGGCTCTTTGAACTCCTCTGAAGGCCTGTCTATCTTAAGTTCTTTAATCTCCAGCCTGTCTGCCACAGACGCAGCACCCTTCAGACTCATCCCGTCCTCAGACACTGACCGGAGTCTGGACTGGAGTCCTCCCGCTGTGATCTCAGAACACACACACGTTCACTTTATATCAGGGGACACTTTATGAGCGCCTGTGTCTTCTTCCTGATAAAACCCGGGCTCAGTTGTGTATCCAGATATTTTTAGTCGACACAGAGCTTCTTGGATCTGCTCCAGTTGTCTTTTAGCTCTTTTATCTCTGGTCAAACCTTTAGTTACAAGTTTATAGCTTTCATTTATTTCTAAGTGTAATACTCGCCAATTTATACTCATGGTGATCTTCCCCCCACCTCCTCCAAAACTACCAGAACAAGAAACTCTTGCAGACCTGTCTCCTCAGAGAGCACCTCCTGTCCTAGCACTAAACCTGTCCTCCTCTAGCCACAAACCTCCTCTATCTCCTTTGGCTCTTGTTTCCTCATCTAATGTAACCTGAATGTTAATCCTCGTCTTGTAAGTGTCTACTAAAAGCATTAATGAACTTTATTTATATAAAACAATTTCTTTACAGAATTTAGGGGACCATATCGGGTGTGTTTTAGTCGCCCACAACTACTTTGGTGGGCCACAAAAACGCCAGTTTAAGTTGAAGTTAGAGGTAGTTGGTGGCCTAGTGTTTACGGAAGCAGACTAGGGTCCGCAAGGCCTCTGGTTTGAATCCCCCCTACTGCCAAGGTTCACTGAGCATGGCACCATCCTCAATCACAGCTCCCCTGCCGCTCAATGCTGCTGACTGCCTACTTTGGGCAGTTGTGGTTGCCCAGTGGTTAAGGAAGCCGACTTCCTTAACCACTAGGCAATTGAAGAGGGACAAGCTAGGCAGTTGCTTGGAGCTGTGGCCATTAGGGGGCCCAGTCAATTTTTCTTTTTTGCTGCAGGCCCTGATCGGGTGGGCGCCCAACATTATCTTGCTAGGGGCCCCAAAAGAACCATAAAAGTCAAGAAATTATTGAATAGCCATCTTATCGAGTTAACATTAGTGTGAACCCTATGCAATTGCCATTGGTGTGGAACTCAAGGTTTCCCCTAATGGGAAAGATCGAATCCCAGTTTGAGCAGTTGGTGGGTCCCATTGCCCTAACCACCTGCAGGAAGGTTTGTGTGGTCCTGGCAAAGTGCAGTGTGATTTGCGTGGAAGTCGTGAAGACCAGTAATTGATAAGGCAGTTGGTGGCCTAGTGGTTAAAGAAGTGGACTAAGGTCTGCAGTGCCCGGGTTCGAATCCCCCTACCGCCAAGTTACCCGCTGAGGTGCCCTGGGCATAGTCCCCCCACACTGCTCCCCGGGCACTGGCAGCCCCCTGGTGACTACGGTGATGGGTTAAATGCAGAGGCATAATTTCCAGAAGGATACACGGGAGGCATTGATATAGTTCTAAAAAAAAAACAAAAAACTTGGCTTCACATGCAAGCATCTGAAGTCAAACAACAAGCCAATATGTTGATTGGTCTGTTGGGTTGAACGGTTTCCTGTCCACACTAGATGTTATCCCAAATTTTCCTCCTTAAACACACAGACTTGCCACTGTCTCCCTGTCCCTGACTTCTTTGTTGGACCTCGTTTTCTTTGCCAATCCTGTTCCTCCTCAGAGCAAATCTGTTGCCATTTTTAAAACGATCACAGATCTTTCTAGAATCGCCTACAGTCACAGTTGAACCAGCGTTTTACCTCCGACCCTCAGTGCCAGGTCTTTCCAGTTTCTCGCAGCGGTGGAAATGAGAAAAATCTCTTTATTGTGATGTGGTGTTTCTTCTCAGCAGCTGTGTGACCACATTCACAGCCTCAGTGTGGATCCTGTCAGAAACAATATGCGTGGAAGGTCTCAGCTTCTTCCCCTCACAACGTCGGTTTATGAAGCCTCCAGGCTCCTGTCGTCTTCACCCACAGACCAACACATAATGCCCGTTAATGCCATTCTCACAGGCTGGGGGCGCACAAACAGACATTTCCTGGCATTTATGCGTGCACAGACATATATCTGCATTTAAGTGTTTTCCAGGCATCTCGTGGCTCTCAGCCTTCAAAGGTGTTCTCATAAGCTCTCTGTGGAGCTTCTTCACTCACATCATTTATCTTCCAGACCAGAACCACTTCAAGGCTCTGAGAGGCACATGCTGCTGAGGTCAGTGATTGGAGAGGGGGGTGGGGTCTGTGGACATGGGGATGAAAATGAAAAGGCACAAGAGCCTGGTTCAAGTCATGCAGTTAATAAGTGAGAAACACAGTTCACTTCATCAAAGACCATTTTTAGTTTTTTTAACCCAACAACCAATCAGATACTGAGCAGAATTCTTATCCTCGTGAAGTCCAGTTGGCCATGACTGTATGAAGAAGGAAATAATTATTATGAAACATGAAAGAATGTTGTGGTTAGAACCAGCAACTGGGGCTGATGGACATAATCATGGCTACGGCCTCTTGGGGCTCCGAGTAAGATATCACTGGGCCCCCCGTCCTATCAGTGCAGGCCGCAAAACCCTGCCTTTGGTCTGGGGCCCCAAGAAACTGCATGTCCTAACGGTCTTCGGGCGCCGACCCAGGTGAAGAACTATAATAATAACGGAAAACTGTCACTTCCTGTTGACGACGCAAAAGCTATTTGGCAAGTATTCTGAAACTTTAAAAGAACCTCGCTTTCAGGAACCTCAATATTTATCTCCAACAATCTGTCTTCTTCTGCTTATCTGTTAGCGGGTTACAGTAACTCCACGACTGTCACCCAAATCACACTGCACTGCACCAGTTCCTCCTAAACATTCCTCTAGGTGGTGAGCTCACTGGAAGCCAACAACCCTATCTGTAGGTCAACCCTGGACTTTCACGTCAATGACAAAGAGATTGACTCTTCTTCTTCTTTTGGATTGTCCTCCATGTCCTCCCTCACTGCATCTATCAATCCCCTCTTTGTCTCCTACCTGGTAATCTTCATCGGCAGTGTTGTCTTAATGGTTAAGGAAGCGGACTTAGGTCCGCAGGGTTTCAGGTTCGAACCCACTAGTCTCCAGGTTGCCGCTGAGGCGGTCTCTGTGTATAGCACCCTCGCGACCCCCGTAACTTATTGTGGGCTCACCACCTATGGGGAGGCTCACAATGTGGTGCTATGGGATTTGGGTGGCGCCACCTGCCCCTGCAACCTGGCAACGGATGATGTGTTTTTGATGTGTTAACTTTTACAAGCAGCTACATGAGAAAATACACAACTTATTTTGTCTTGATGAACTGATGAAGACACTGATGCTTATGACACATTTCAAAAGTTGGGATAAAGTCAAAGAGAACCCTAAGTGTCAGGGCATCAGAGGAGCATCCATCAAGGGCTTCTTCACAGTGGTCACCACTCTGTGTTGAACCTTCTGATGGAACCGTGTGGTTAAACACTGTACATCAGCAGACACATGTCTGGACCAGAGGCCCGCATTTGAAACCATGTAATTTGGTGGACTTGAAGACTTCCATTCATCAGTCCATCCAGACTTTTTGGTTTGACAGATTCGGATTCTTTCATTCATGAACTCGATCCTGTTCTTCCTCCTCTTTCCTGGCCCAATCTTCCAAAGGAATACTCCAAAAAAAAAAAAAGAAACAACGCTCTTTCCGAGCTGGAAGCAAATGTACTCCACTCCTGCCATATTTCAAAGTGATCCATTATGAAAAAACGCATCGCAAAATGTACAAATCTAGATTAAGATTAACTTTCATGAAGCCATAAGTCAGCATAGGTTGGCTAAACGTTTCCATGAACATCACATTCCAGCAGCTGCTTCACAATAAATACATTCCAGCATTCCCTGGAGGAACGCCGTGTCCAAGACCATGTTTCTTTTTTGTTCCTTTTCTGCTTTTGCTTATGTTTTTGAATGGATTTGATTTATGTTCCGGAAATGTTCGATTGAGGGATTTGTTTGAGGAATCAGAGTTGGCGATTTTTTTTTCTTTTTTTTTAGCTTGGAACGTTTTGCAATATGGAATATAATTTAGCTGCAGCATCACATCAGTCACTGAGGCTTCTTATTGCTCACCCTGTGTGTGTGTGTGTGGATGAAGGCGGGGCTGTTGGGTGAGCGATGACACTGGCGGCGTAATCCCACCGACATCTGCTTCTAATCTGCAACATGAAAAAGACACTCAAGTGACCCCGTACCTGCCCCCAACCGTCCTCTCCCCCGTCCTCACTCCCGCTGCCCCCCCGCCCCCATGTAACTCTCTCTCCTTTCTGCCCAAATCAAACAGTGGCTCAGATTACCGAGGATCTCCA
The DNA here is from genome assembly GCA_016785265.1 of Paraplagusia blochii. Classification (NCBI taxonomy): domain Eukaryota; kingdom Metazoa; phylum Chordata; class Actinopteri; order Pleuronectiformes; family Cynoglossidae; genus Paraplagusia; species Paraplagusia blochii. The sequence goes on from JAFBJS010001572.1 coordinate 78,307, forward strand.
CCACAACTCGCAATCAAACAGACGAGCCAGAGAGTTTGAAGTGGAGTAACGTCTTGATGCCTCTGGAGGTCGGAGATACCGCTCCATGTAGTGGACGTCTGATCTATTCTGGACCGAGAAACATCAATAAAACAGCCTTAAAATAACCAAAATCTTATAAAAAAAAAAAATTGCTAAGAAAATAAGAGCAAAAAACAATTCAAAATAAGAACAAAAAATTTACATCTTTATTGTTTAACATTAAAACAATTGGCAACTAAATCCAATTAGATTAGTTGTCCATTTTTTTTGAAAGGTTAATTGTCACTGAGAGAGTTTCACTCGAGTAGGGGGACACTGGTCCTCAACTGGTCCCACTCTGGACCAGTTGAGAACATTTTCCTGCAGTCATTCAGTCGCGACCCACTGTCATAAAATTCAAACCAAGCAAATTAATTTTCTAAAAAAAAAAAACAACTTTGTAAAATCCCTTTTTTCAGATTGTGCCTTTCAAAATAAGAGATTTTCTAAAGCAAAACACATGCTCTACACCTGATTTACATTATTTAGATTTTTGACCATATTTCCGTGACCCATTCAGAACAGGTTCACGACCCACTTTTGGGTCAGGACCCACCGGTTGAGAACCACTGCCGTATGATATCCAGAAAGTCAAATTTAAAAATAATTGGGAAGAGATATGCCCTAGAAATGACTGCAGTTTGTGTACTTTTTCTTAAATTCTGGATCACTCTACATCTTCATTTATTTCTTCGTCTCCACCACTGACGTCCAAATCACACTGTGATCCTTCCTTCCACTCATTTGCAGGATTAATTTTGGAACGGTCCAAACATCTCTCGTGTTCCTTGGAACCAACCTAACTTGGGATTAGGTCATTAACTAATGATCCTACAGTGTGAAAGTGAGTGTGAATGAGTGAACAAGCAGCCGTTTGATGGAGTGTCCAGGGTGAACACTGCCCCTGCTGGTGCATTAGTGGGATTGGTGTCAACAACAGGAAAGAATGAATATGTGTCTCTGAAGATTCTCATTCATCCTGGTGGAGAAATCCATCGACTGGACTTCTTCTTGGAGCTTGAAAGACCTCACGCTAATTATTTTTATGCAAAAATTAATGTTGTATTTTTTAGCATTACTCTATGGTGTTAAAGCCAAAAAATCCAAACCAAAGCTAAAATAAAAAATCAAATGTTACAGGCCGTCACGGCAGCTTTCACTTCCTCTGGTGTCACTTCAGCTTCTGGATCCAGTTGACCTAAGAAGAAAGGAGGGGAGAAGCGGAGGGTGCTGTGGTTTTGGGGGAGAGTGCGGGGGACTCTGAGGGAGAGGGGACTTTCCAGTGTGAAGATTTCCTCACCAGGAGAAAGTATTTGTTCTGCGGTAATTGAAAGAGCAACACGGCTGCGGCCGACGAGCAGGGAGAGGATGTGGGTGATTGAGACGTGGAGGAGATTTGTTTTAACTGGCTGGAGAAACAAGCACGGCAGAACGGCAGAAGCTCGGTTGCTCGGTGTGTTCAGCCTCTGCAGGAGCGTCGTGGGTTCATAACCTCTGTGTGTTGCTCCGCTCCCTCTCCCTCTTTCCCTTCCTCGCGCCTCCCACGGGTACTTTTAGCCGAGGAAATGGAGCCTTTCTTCGCTGTGTTTGACTTCCTCATCTCTGGCAAACCGTCTCTCTCTCTCCTGTTCTTGTTGCCTGATCCACGCACCCTCTGCGTGACCCCTGTTTTGCAGGACCCCTCAGCGTTGGTGCGCAGGGACGGCCGTGGGAGGACAAAGACACAACACAGATACATTAGAGAAAATCACTTCCCCCTCCTTCGGCCGACAGTGGCGGTTCTGGGAACGACAGTAATTCTTCCGTGATCTGCGTCTTCTCTGTCTTCCTATAAATGCAGATTTAAACACATTACTGCTGTCTGCAGTCTCCATCTACACAATACGTACATTCTCCCTGTCTCCCCGTCCTCGCTCTTCCTTCTGTGTCTCCGCGTTTGTGTCCTCCGCCATCAGAGGCAGTCATTGGATTGGTTGACCCATGGTCGGCAGCTATTGGTCTGATAATAGGTGATAAATATGGATTCAATTCTAAAGAAAATTTGTCATTCAGATTAAATAGTGTCGATTATATTGGTTCGAATTTTAAGGATTTAATATTTAAAATTCTGGATTTCTGGTGTGTTTTTCCATGAGGAAAAAATCATAAAACTCGGAAAATCGGAAATCATATTCAACAACATTTGTTTCAACTGAGGTGAAAGTGGTTGCCTAGTGGTTGCGGAAGCAGACCTGGGTCCACAAGGGATAAGACCTGAAGCCTTGAAGAGAATAGAATATATGTAGAATATATTTATAAATATATATATACATATACACATGTATATGAATTTGATCATTTGATCTTTAGGTAACAAACTATGTATCGACATTAGTTGGGCCTGACAAAACTAGAAATGTGGACCATATTTGGGCCACGGGCCCTATTTTGATCATTTCTCCGTGTGAAATCATCTCTCTAAATGCAATATAAAAATAATTCAGGAATTTTAAAATCAATTTTAAGTAAATATACTTGTCACAAGAATATACTCTACACTGAATTGATTTTTAACGAATAATTAAATATTTTGCTTCAAAGCGATTTGTAAACAAAAAAAAAAAAAAAACAAAGAAAGAGAAAAACAAAAGTGTTAAATTAGGTTTTAATGAGGTTTCAACACTGAAGAATCCGTCAGGCAGTGAAGGTGTCGTCCCCTCTGTCTTCACCCCTGAACTCTTTCTCCCACATACGTGTGAACATTCACACACTTTCTTTTCCAGTATCACCTCCTCTCCTCTCCTCTCCTCTCTTCTCCTCGCCTCCTTCCTTCCTTCCTTTCGGCAGCAGCTTTGAGTGGAAACTTCACTAACATTTACCCACCAGGTCCACAGGTCACAGAGCGCCGCATCCTTGAAGAGCTGCGTCCGTCTGCGGCCGGGCCTCAGATCTGTGGTCAGGGTTTACTCAGGGGGCAGAGGTGTTAATGCTACACACTTTAAAGAAGTACAAGGCAACTTGACTTTAGCGACAACAGGAACCAGGGGTAAAAGCTGGAACCAATCAGAGGTGTGTGTGTTGATTAGTGTACTTAAAAAAGCTACTTGTGGGAACACTATTTGGGGGTCTCTCTGCACTTGTGGGGACATGTCAATGAGTAAGAAGGAATTCTGAGCTTCAAAATTCATCTTGAAGCGAAGATTAAAATTGTGGTAAGGACAAGTATAAAAATTGAATAGGTAGATCAACTAAGAAGATACGATATTAACTTTGGGACATCCAATTTTGCCTGTATTGTCCAAACACGAGTCTGATATATGGAGCTGTTTGATTCTAAAACTGGGCTAAAGATCTCAGGACCATCTATGCAACTTCAGCAAAACCGAGGACGGATAGATGGATGGATGGATGGACCGATAGATAGATAGCCAGGTAGTTAGAAGGGTGTGAAGGTAGGCTATAGATAGGTAGGTAGTGGTGGGTTACAATGAAGTTGAGGTTAGGTAGACAAATAAGTAAGTAAGCCATTTGACAGGCAGGTAGACATGATAGAGTATTTTCAATGTATCATATTAAAAAACAATTCTAAAGTCAAAAATTTTGTTCAACTGTGGTCTCTCTTTAAAAATCCTTTCAGAGGCATTGAAGGGCAGAAAATATGGCAAAGAAATTATTACATTGCTTTTCACAAATTTTCTTTACTCTTTCATACTGATTATTTCATTGGGTGTTAGCTACTGGAAATGGTTTCTAGAAATGTACATAAAACTGGCATTTTCCTGCTCAAATCCACTCTGTCAATTCAGGAGCCAGAGAAAATGACATTTGATTAATGGCATCAGAATCAAAACAGGCCAAAGTACGACGGCTGCTCATTGAGAAGAGCCAAACTTGGCTGAGGTCATGGCTCTGGTAATGAATGGAAACACATTTCCCTGCAAATCAATTTTTATAACCGTTGTGTTTTTATTAGATATTCCGAGTCAAATGCAATAAAACGGCCAAAGCCAATGTTATTTGCTGCGAGTGTTGGGGGAACAATTCCAAACAGAAATGTCACCTCTACGGACAGAGCACAAACGTTCCCGACTGCGTGAGACACCAAGTTCCAGGTCACAACGGTTCTTTGGGGGAAGGACCTTTGATTAGAGCCACAACATCCTGACCAGAAAGTCAGTCTCTACGCAGACGACTTTCACCTTTTTTCTAGAGATGGAAGCAGAGCAGGACCAACACAGGCAGCTTCTCGTACAAACATACACACAAACATAGTCACACACTTGTCGTCCTCCCTTCTACAGCCAAGGGAAGTAATGAAAACAAATGGCAGAGTTCTATTCCCGTTGGGACTTGAGGAGGAACTTAGTCATCAAGCTAATTTTATTCTTGTCTGGCCCAGAGACTCCATTTCCTCTGGGTGTTTTTACAAACGCTGGGCTGCGCCACGCCATCGGCCAGTGATGGATATGAGGGCCTGATGGCCGGATGGCAGATGCTGGCTCTGTAACTCAAGCTCCAAACAGTCGCTGATGACCCCCCCCTGCACCCGAGCACACCCCCCCACCCCCAGCAATGTAACATTGTTGTATCTGTACTTTGGATCCTTGGAGCAAGTTCTTCACGCAAGGAATAGCCTCAACTAGCTTAAACACTGAAGTTGATTTACCTTCTGAAACTCATGGTACTCAATGTAACGGAAAAGCTGAAATTGAAAATGTGAAATGAAAATAGACGACTCTTTGAAGTTGTCTAACTTCAAAGCTTTAAAGACCAGACTTTAGGGGCTAGGGCTGAGCGTCGGAGCCAACTTTCCTGAACTAATCACTGATACAGTGAAACGTGTAATGTCATTAGTTACAGTAGGCCAGGTAATCATGTAATTAGGACCTTTTTTTTTCACCCTGTGCAAAATTACAAGTATGTCTGATTACCTCCGCTCGTGCTCTCCTACTCTATGAGAATCACGTTACTGACGGCGGTGGATTGTGGGTTCTTGTAGCTTCTGTGGACGACGCTCTTGTTTCTCCAGACGACCCAGGACACGGCTTCAAATCTAAAGTAGCGGGATTTGTGCAAACATTTAATACAGACAGGGCAGAAGTGGACGTTTCCATTAGTTTTTTGAGAAAGTCTCAAATGTTTAGTTGCTTTGTCAGTTCTGGGAAAGAAAAACCTTTTTAAACCTGACACACAGTTCAATGATTCCAAAAGGTTTCTCTTCAAATTTGGTTGAAACCTTGAATAAAATAATAGAATTCCACTCTGGGAGGAGATTTATTCGTCAAAGAGAATGAAAGAATACAGGCTCTCCACCAGCAGCGAAAAGAAATCCTCAAAATATTATTATCCACAAAAAAAAGTGATATTATTATTTTTTTATCAAGTAACCAAAAGCCTTCTGCTCCTTCTGTGTTCTTGCTTCACAACCAGATGGCCACGTCCATTTCCTGTGTACAATTTGAGCAGACCACAGACATTAAAAAAAAAAAAAATCTAATTAAACACTACAGCTGCTGTTTAAGGCGTCATTTCCTGGTGAAACAGTCAACATTTTCCCGACGTCTTCTTTAAAATATAATGTTGGACAACAGATGGTATCATCTCTGCTATTTTCCTGAGATTCAAGCCATAATGGATCGGTTCAGAGCCGAGGCCGCGTTGTTTACAGTCACGGAAATGAATAATGAATGCTAAAAACTAACAAATTAAGAATAATTTGCCAGAAATCGTAGCTCTGGAGGGACAGGGCTTGTCACAATATGTAATTGGGTTAGCTGGATTAGCTGGAAGAGTATTGCGTTTTCCTATCTCTGCTCACACCAAAGCCCCATTCTGTGACATGTACACAGCTGGGAGACAGGGACACTAGGGAACAAGGAGAGAGGACGCCAAATGGCCTCCTGTTACGTCCCCTCCACAGCCAGCTTGAAGCCTTCATTCCAGCGCACCCTGCATGGATTATTCAGTATGTGTAGCTTTTTAGTCCCGACTGTGTCCCGCAACCGCCAAAAGAACCTTATTGTTGTTGATTTGTTGGGATGCAGCTACTTTTGGAAAAAAAAAAACAAAAACAAGGAAACATTAAAACGCAATTAATGTAGGGGAGTGTGAGCGCAGGAGTCACCCAAGCCTCCAGTGGGACCGGTGTTGTATCTGCCGCACGAGCTGAAAACGTAGGAAACACCGTAGGGATGGCTTTTAGTGTGACTTGGGCTCATTTCTCCTGCGCTATGACTGACAGGAGGGACCAAGGTACAAACAAAGGGAGTTTACGATCAGCATAATCAATGTGACATCAGCACGGCCCCATAATGTGCGGGGGTTGGAGTAGGACGGAGTACAAGAGGCTTTTTCTAAAACATGTTCCGTGGCATTATCACTTTCCTCATCTTTGCCTTGAAGACATTTTTTTTCCTTTTGGGCTGAAGCCTCAACATATGGCTGAATATTTGTGGAAGTCATTTAAAAAGCGATCAAATATGAATTTACATCTGAAACTGACAGTCTCAGTTTCTGTAATTTTTTTTTTTTGTAGTTTCTCGGGAGTCACTCAGTCTCATTACAGCTGATCTGAGACCTAAGAAAAAGAAATCTGGGTTCAGTTTAATGAAGAAATTTAAATTTCTATATGAATAGGTAGAAGACAGGAGACAGAGCTAGAAGTGGAGGAGTTAGAGATGCTGAGATTGTCTTTAGGAGAGACAAGGATGGACAGGATCAGGAATGAGGTGATTAGGGACAACACAGACAGGAAGGTTTGGAGAAAAAGCTTGAGAAGACAAATTAAGATGGTTTGGACATGTTCAGAGGAGGGACAGTGGATACATTGGTAGAAGAATGATCCTAGAGATGGAGCTACCAGGTAGGAGACAAAGAGGAGATTGATGGGTGCAGTGAGGGAGGACATGGAGGTAGTTGGACTTTAGAGTCGAGGATACAGTAGTGGTGGTTAAGGAATCAAACTTGTGTCCTCAAGACTCCAGGTTCCAATCCACCAGCTGCCAGGTTGCCACTGAAGTGCTATGAAAACAAAGATATATATTTTTTATTATGAAAAAATAATAAAGCACCGTCCCGTGGGTCGGGACGGTGCTTTATTATTTTAAGGAAACAATTAAGGGGAGAAAAATATTCTTAAAATCTGAAAAAAAACATTTACCAGCAGAGGTGCTTTAAGACGTATCTTGTACACTTTTAAACATGATTTGTACGTGATTATCTAAGTTATTATCTTTTTAAATCATGATTTCGGGGGATATTTTGCCCATTTTCAATTTGTATGGATCAGCAGCAAACAAGCTGTTTGTTTGGACCAAATATATATAAAAAAATCAGACCCTCAAAAGAATATGATTTATTTTTTAAATGTTTTTTCCTAATACTCTAAGACACACAGGCAGCTACATACAGGCAGATAGAGGTGTTCAGGAAACAAGGCCCCCTCCACTTTTCTTTCCCATTCACTGTGTCCAAGGATAAGGAGGGCACAAGGGCGGGGGCGTCACTTTTAGTGGCAACCACTCAAACCTTGTGCACTTCTGCCATCACTATGAAAGAAGATGAAATCAATTTTGTCTGTGTATTCTGTAGTGGTTGTGGAATATTAGAGAACATTCATGGTAAATTTTTCCGAGCAACAATGGGGACTGGGAAAAAGACACATGTGAAAATGGTTAACCTTGGTCCAAACACCATGGTAACAGGGCACACAGAGTTGATAGTATTATTTCACTCCAAACCGGAGGAAACGCCTGAGAACTTCTTTAATGGCAAATAGGTCCTTTAGGTTTACATTTCCAAAGCGGACTTTGAAGGATCCCTTCTATACCAAGTGGCCAAAATATGAAGTAGAGTATTTATCTTATATAACAGATTAAACTACAATATTGTGTACAAATGAAGGGCGTAGGATACAGAGCAAGGGATGTGGGTTCTCTTTCAAAATGAGGTTGGGGATTGGGTTCATCGCGTACTGACGTAAGGCAACGTACGATAAGGCTCTACATTGTTGCCACCTCTTTGTCTGTTGTTCACCACAACATATGCAACATCAGACCATCCTTGACACAACATGCCACACTACAGCACCCCCAGCTGTGGTCATATCTAGCTTGGACTCTTGCAATGTCCTTTGGCGTGGTCTACCAGCCTGCTCAATAAGACCCCTTCAAAATTTAAGATCACGCCTGGATTTTACCAACCCAAAGGGTGCATATAGCTTCTTGGCACAACTCACCCTCCATTGCTTATGAAATACTACAGGGGGCACTCTTACTTTTCGTGACTCATAGATTGAAGGCTTATAGGGGTCTTGCGCTCATCACCGGAGCATTGTCTTGTCATGAGGCCATCTTCAGCAACCTCTTTAAATCCCATAAAGTTGAACAATCTTCCAGTTGCCACAAGAGCAGCATCGTCCCTCTCCAACGTGACATTAGCGATTTATGCAACAAAAGTCTTTGTATCATCTGTTCATCTTGCGACTTGTTTGACGAGATATAATCTTACGGACAATTAACGACACCTCCCCACCCCCGCCCCCAAATATGACGACCAGTAACTATCGCTATTCATTTAATACCCAACATAATGAGACATATGTTGTGCCCGAGCGCCAAGGCCCAGGTGTCATGGCGGCCACATGGCGATGGCCTTTTCCTACTTAAAAAACCCGTTCATCATCCAAGAGGCCTGTTGGGTTTTATCTGTGCCTGGCTTACTTTGAAGCACTTGATCCTCCGTCATGTCTGGCGTTTGGGGCTCATTGTGTCATGGGCGAGGTCACCGGGAGGGTAACATCATTGGCTGCTCTTCCTGCTCCCATCCATTCATCTCAGTCTGTCTAGACGAGTGATATTAGATAGATGTAGGGATAGAGAAAGCAAGGGTAGATAGAAATATATATGCATGGAGGATAAGAGAGGGAAGCAGGGGTGGGGGGGCAGCGGACGGACAGTGCCAGGCGGCGCTGAATCAATTAAAGCACATCAAATCAAGAATTCATGCTGCCAGAAAGTGACCCATACTGGCTGAGGTGGACAGACCTGTCAAGGCCTTGTCATATGTCGGCATACGAACACCAAAGTCTTCAGCTAAGGGTATCTTTGCCTGCCTTTTAGAATAATATCACATCCTATGCTGATGACGCTCTATTGGAGTGGAATAAACTCAGACAAAAGCTACAGGAGGTAAATGTCTTTCCATTTACTGTCGTACAGTAGGTCATTGAATTCTACATATACAGTCACATTAAAAGGTTTTTCAACTATACTACGCTGGTATACTACACTATACTCTGTTAACTTCATGTTTTTATACCATATACCATATTGTATCCTACAATACTACCTACCTACTTCCCTACGATGTCTGTATGTATCCTTTGTAATACTAAAACTTAAATTACTCTTTAAATTACTCTCCTACTATACTACCGTGTATTATACTGTGCTATCGTAGACTATGATACTAAATGCAAGTAGGTGTCCCTTATATTACAAAATGTGTCTCCTATTCCACACTACGTATTACTTTACATACTCACTACTGTGTATCATACTATACTACACTAGATTTTACTGTACAGCACTGTACAATACTAGACTCAATACTACTATACTATAGAATACCCCAAAATTAGTTACTTTGAGAGCAACTGGACATTGTAGGTTTCTTGAAGACGGTTCATCTCTCATCCAAGATGCTTCTTCAGTTCTGACTACCATAGTACTCTAGGATACTAAAACTTGTAGTAATAGTCAATTCCTTATTATACTATTGATTATCGTTAGCTCATTTGTGAACGTATGACTTTATTTTTGGTGTTTAGCAGCAGTGTCCCTACAAACTTGTCCTTCTGATTATTAGTATTTTTTTTATAAGCACCTAAACCAATATCCCAGGCCTTGACCCTCTTTATAGGAGCCGCTTTTAAAAGGTTTCTCAGTAAACCCTAGGTGATTTAGCGCCGAATCCAAAAAAACATTTAAAAGCCAAATTTTGTGTAAAACGTTGAAGACCCAATAAATCACGGCAGACACTCACATCCCAGCAGACTGCTGAACTCAGAGTATCACCCGTGACAACATTTGTGGGAGTTATCAACTCCTCTCTGCCCCCGGTCTCCCCTTACTCCTCCAGGTCATCCTGGTGTCGTCAGCTGGCGTGAGCATATGTCTTACATCTCCGTCAGTCTGTCGACTTCACTCTTTCCCGGGCCTCCTTAACCCGACACTCCTGTCACTGTCCCTGTCACGTTTGTCGACCGCGGCCCACGTAAACATGTAGTGTCCACTTGATATGTTTGTGCGGGGATTCGGGGATGAACGTTACCGTGTTTTGAGAGAGGAACATCTGGCGGGGGAAAAGGTTACAGTACAGGGATACCACCAGAGCCAGAGCCTGTGCAGAATTCCTTCCATCAGATAAATCAAGACGGCAAGTCACTGCGAAACAGGGAGGGGCAGGTGCAGGGGAGGGGGGGCATTAACTCAATCCTGTCTGAGAGAAATGGAGTGCTTTGTAAAAGATGAGCTTCTGTAAAATGGTCATCTCCTCTCTCTCCCCTTTTTGTATCTCCGCCTGTGTCTCCGCTCTTGTTTCCTCTCACATTGAAGGCACAGCTGAAGACAAGCTGTATCTCCTCCTCCGTCTGTAGACACCAGTGTCAAGTATAGGGATCTGAAAGGAAAACACTCTCTTCTTTGCCAACTTCTAGTGTATATCTTTGTCTGGTTTTGAAAAGTAGGTTTGAAGAAATCAACTCAAACACAACTTCCCTTTTTGGTCCTGATTTCAATGAAAGCCTAGAACTTCCTGCAAAAACTACATAAAATAATGAAAAAAAAAGTAAAATAAAGACAAGGACCAAATTAATTTAACATTGGCTCAATAGTGTTATTTCTATTTCTTAGAAATACATCGTCAATGTTTTTTCCAAAAAAATTGTTGTGTTAAAATCGGCCAAAAATTGCGACAAACTAGTAAAAAATTTAAAATGGCTGAAGAAAAGTTTTACAATTTCAATTTATTAGAATTTGTATAGCACTAAATCACAACAGACGTTGTCTCAAGGCGCCAAAAATTGCTACAGACTAGTTAAGAAAATAACAATGGCTGAAAAATGTTTTTTTTATTTCAATTTTCAATTTATTAGGGTTTATTAGAGTGCCAAATCACAACATATGTTGCCTCAAGACTCTGGTTAATGAAATGAAAAGCAAAACTAAATAAAAAAGTAGGAAAATGTTATATGATCACAAATAAATAAATATATATATTTATATAACACAGTATTTGAGTTATTTAAAATAACAATAAGTGTGTATGTACTTGAAAAATCCTCGATTACATGCATCATAAATCTGGTACAGGACAACTAAATACATTATAAATGTTATTTATTTTGATAATAAAATACATTATAAATGTTATTTCCTAGAAATTGTGTTGGAATCAGAGAAAAATTGCAACAAACTAATGGCTAAAAAGGGACAAATAATATCCAAAAGTTAAATATACCAATATATATAAAAGGGAAGGTCACTAAAAGTAGGAAAACATAATGTGATCATGAATAAATATATATAAATACAGTATTTGGGGTGGAAAATTCTTCGATTACTTGCATCGAAAATATTGTGTTTAACGTCTTAACACATTAGCTTATAATTTTACATTTAGAATTGATTGTATATGTATAAGTATAAAATACTGTATATACAGTATTGTTTACTTAGTGGACACCCTAAGGTTTCTCAATCGTCTTTTTTTGTTTGTCTTCAAACAGACAGGAGAAAACTCCGGTCTTCTTCAGCATCTTTTTTCATCCGTCACGTTAACGGAACATGAGTACAGCGAGGCAGGCGTGAGTAAAGCACATGTCAGGAGATATAAAGGCTCGTGTGCACGACCACGAGATGAAGCTGTCAGAGGAAATGCTGTCAGCGCCGACACCCGGGTATCAGGGGCATCCTTCTGTCTTCTCCGCGTCCTCCTGTTGCGTTTTCCTAATGACGCTGCTTGTACTCTGCCACCGCCATTGTCGGGGGCTTTGTTTGACGTAGCTTCACCGTTGGCATGCACCAAGTTTTGACACGGGCCCTGCAGAAAGATCAGTGTAGTGACACGCTGTTGTGAAGGTTTGAGCGCAGAGATGAGCTGAGCTCCGGTCATGTGGTCTCATCGTATAAGACTCTTGTGCATGGATTTATGTGCTAGCTTGTGTTCCTCCCAGCGTGCTAGAGCACACACTGGTCACTGGTAAATCAAGTTCCTCTCTTATTCTTTCAGATGTGGACAGACAGGTCGGACTCAGGTTTCATGGACAGGTTATTCCGTAAATGTACCGGTCATGCTCACTAAAAGATTCCTGTACTGTCATTTAAAAAAAGAGTTTTTGTAGACATCGGTTCCAGCTCCAGGGGTGGAGGGCACGAGGCCACAGCAGGCCTGGCAGTAGGTGCATACTTCACACCCTGGACCAGGAAGTATTTGACAGCTCTCAGTGCCCTGGCCCGCTGCTCATTTCTCAACTTCCTTCCCGCTAGCCTAGCTTAGCATCAATCACTGCGCTGCACTCGCGGCTCTAGTGCAAACCAATTTCCTTAATGCTGATTACACTGTAAACTAACTCTCGGCACCAGCTCTGGCTCTTGTTCCGCTTTGCTCCTTTCGTCCATTCTCTCTTTCCGTCCACACGTCCTCGTAGACATGACAAACTAATGATCCGTTCCTCAAAGCTCGCCGCTTTGAGGAAACTGGAAAAGTCTCCAGGTTCCGTGACCATAGACATTCGTCAATGTCATTTTCGGCTCAAAGCGGTAAATTATATTTTGATTAACCCCCAGTTAAACGACAAGAAGGCTCAGAGTACAGTTTTTGGAAATAAAACAGAGGCTTGTGATTGATTTTCATTGGCTGAACCGGACTTTTTACATAACGTGCACAGAGAGAAGACCGTTCTCCGACTGACGGAGGAGGAGTACCTGCTCTCCACCAAGACACGAGAAATTCCCGGCGTGTTTCTCAAGTTTTGGAGTCATCACTGACACCAAGGGAACAGCTATTTCTCACCTTCACTGTATCTGCACACCCAGTCTCCATCTGAAGTCACGACCTGTGGCGCAGCATGTGTTTGTATCTGTATAGTTTCCTTTAGCTGTCTCCAAGGCGAAGACGGGAGGCCTTTCCAAAAGTGACAACAGAAACTTCAGAAGGAGAAAGCACGTGCAGAGCATGGGAGGAAAAAAAAAGGTAGAAAAAGGGTATTTTTTATCCAAAGTGACTTAGAGCAAGAGGATTAAAAATCAGGTTACATTAAGGAACTCAAGAAACTTTAGGAAACAAGTGCTGAAGGAGATAGAGGAGGTTTATGGGTAGAGGAGGACAAGGTAGTGTTAGGACAGGAGGTGTTCTCTGAAGAGCTGGGTCTTCAAGAGGTCCTTGAAGATATTGAGGGAGTCGTTCTTGGTGGGTCTTTACATCAGTCTGTATTGCCTGGTACGGGATGTTGGAACAGCAAATTTTTGTCAACAAGAAGTATCTGCACCCTACAGGGTTCAATCTGGCTCATCGGATACTTTTTGAGTAAGTAAAGCCATACACTAATACTCAGATTCTTTGGTTTGTGATTCTCCTAAAGCCTCAAAGCTCTGGTTTGGGCAGTGTGGTTGAAGACAGAAATACGTTTTTAGCGTGAGAAGAGTTGAGTCTGAACACAGCAGCTATCACCTCTCACCTCATCATTATCATTCCCACTAATCCAGCAACGGACCCGTGTACTGTAGCCACGCCCCCTCTCGTAACCCGGCCCCTTCATCACACTGTGACTGGACGATGAACAACATCCGAAGACAAGAAGAAGTTTACAAAGTACTTTCAGGTTATTTCAGTTGAAGCGAAACAACATTTTCAGAAATTAACCCTTTATTACCCTTTGAAGGCGGCAGTGGTGGCCCAGTGGTTAAGGAAGCGGACTTGTGTCGGCAAGGCTTCAGGTTTGAATCCACCAACCTCTTACCTCTGAGGTCCCTGAGTAATTGTAAATGTAATTGTTGATTTGGCCTTGGTCTGAAACCTATCTTATCTGGTGATATTTCATCTCAGACTACATCCAACCCTAGACTTTTGATCCAATTCTGACTTAGTCTGTGGAATATGTCGAGGAAGGTTGCCCGTCATCAAGGTCATGGTCAAGTTTAAAGGTTTTAATTGGGCAACTGGGCATGAAGTTTTTTGGTGGAACAGTTTAATTCAAAGTTTAATTTAAGTTACCAAAAATTTTCAAAATTTTAGTCACTGAGTTTTAGTGTCTATGTCCGATAATATCAGTCGTTAGACATCATCAACCCGGTTTTAGCACAACTATTTATTATTGGAAAGATCGTTGTAATTTTTGCGATAATCAAAATCCGATAATGCAATGCCTTAGTTTTGCCAAATTTGCTAGAATCCTACGTATGGTCCTGAGAGGTTTATTTCCGTTCTGTGTACAAACAGCTGTAAATATCAGTGTCAACTGATATTGAAATTGCAAATTACGTGTTTCTTGCCCGCATTAATTTTTGGTCGATTGGACTCAATCCGTAACGCAAGTCCTTCATATGAACACCGCCTCCTAGAGGATGGTTTTAAATACATAATTTACAAATGATAAACAGTCCTTTAAATTAAAATTGAATTTGAATGTTTCTTGTTATGGGTAAAAAATCCCAGTCTGGCTTCCTCCCCGTGGGTGAAACTTCTGCGGTCCAGTAGCCGGCCTCTCCCAGCGGAGAGATTGATGAAGTGCAGTGGCCCCGGGGCCAAGGGAAAAGTAGCTCCCTGCTGGGACTTCTCTCTGGCCCACTGTGCACACACCACAGCCACACAGGATACATCAGTCAATCTGCTGCTGGCACACACACACACACACACACACACACACACACACTGACACGCAGACGCTGCAGTAGGCAACATAAGGGCTGGATGGCGAGGAGAAATCGTAGCTGCGTTGACTCTTGTCCTAATGGCTGGTACACAGTGGTTCAAGTTTCAGACTTGCTCCAGGGCCCAGGGCTGACATGCTGCTACATTATGTTAGCCTGTGTTTTATTTGGCTGTGTTTGGTATAGGGTGGTGGTATAGGAAGTGGGCTGGGGGGTTTCAATTTGAAAGCCCAGCAGGAGGGACCCTCCAACACAAACAGTAACAGACTGGTGCCTGGTGTCCTTCACTGGTACTTACTAGGTTTTCTTTGACCCTTATTATACCTGGATTAGTGTTTCGATTTTTAACCGAAAGTATTTTTTTTGCTTTTGGTAACAAAATACTTTGATGGTTTAAGTAAAGCCACCGGGTTAGGGCTCCTGCCTTAGAGTGAGAAGTCCCAGGTCCAATCCCTGAGTGTGACTAATGAAAGATCTTTGTCAACTTAAGGCCAGATACAGGTTTTGGCCAATTTGCAGGACTTGCTGGTAGGGTTCATTCATTCATTCATTCATCTTCTTTTGCTTGTCCTTTGCTGGGTCACCACCGTAATCACATTGCACCATATTTTTCGCCTTCCTGTGGATGGTAGGTCCACAAGAAGTGTGGGTCGGGACGGTGCTATGCTCAGAGCACCTCAGTGGCAACCTTGCAGCTAGCAAATTTGAACCTGAAGCCCTGCGAACCCAAGTCCACTTCCTTAACCACTAGGCCACCACTGCCGACAATGGTAGCCTAGTGCTGCTAGGGTGTGAAGATATTTTCCTTAAGTTTGGCTAGCAAATAGCTATAATAATAACAAAATTGGCAAAAAGGGATATCGACAAAATGTTAATATCAGGCATCCATTACCAGTATCTTTGTCACTAACCTATGAAAACAGAATGTGCGACATCATGAAGGAAGCATCATCAAGTGTAGGGCAAACAACTTGCAAATGTAAACAAAGAGGCTTGAGTGCTGTTTTTTGTTGTCCTATAAATGCTGGATTGCTCTAAATTCGTCATAGGTATCCTTAAACATGAGACACTAATAAGGTGGTATTAGATGAACCCAACACAATGAAATCCCTGTTGCATTTGGGAGTTTTTGCCTGCCCAAAATTTTACCCAACATTCGACTGTGGCTGTGTGCTTTAGTGAACCCAAGAACAAATGTTTCCTTGCGTCGGGCGGCGAGCACCAAACACCGGCCTGATGGATGACCCAGCCTCAAGTGCACCCCCGCTAGCGTGAGCGCTGCTTATGCAGCCGCTGACACTGACTTGTCTGGGACCGCCTGGACTGGCGACAGTCTGAGAGATTCCCAGAGAAAGCCCCCGATACACATGCCTGCTTGATGACACACACCCAAGCATGAAAAGAGGGGGCAGCGTTGCCCTGACAAATTACCCACATCCTCAGTGCTCTGGTGTCTTAGCATGGGGGAAAAACTCAATGGCCTGGTAGGAGGTGGGTGGATAAGTGGAAGGTCAGGGAATTGAGTGGAGAGGGCAGCTAAAGCCTATGGTTTTGCTACGTCAGGCCCGTGAGGAGGAGGAGGAGGAGGAAGGGGAGGACTCGATGCCTGAAGGCATGCATTTATTTTAAGTCTCTTTATCCAATCTATCACCACAGCCTGTGCTCAGTGGTGCACAGGGGACGAGGACGGGGTCTGGGAGAGTCCTCCATGTTTGTGTGTGTGTGGACATGCTTATGGAGAAGTGAAGACTAGCGTTCCAGACTGCGAGGAGAGGATTAGGAGTCTGGAATGCAAGACACTCCTTGACCCCAGCGCAACCTTTGAGGCGAAATCCCTTGCCCATATCTGTCCCTCATGGGTCATGATCCGATTGGTCGCCCCTTTAGAATGCTGACCTCTCATGCACCTCGTCACTCAGTCTTTGTGTAACATCTCCATTCACAGACGGTGCTTCCTATAAGCTTCCCTGTCTGGGTCTGGACTAGAGGACAGTCTAGTCCACCGTATGAAGTGGCCCTTCAAGGTGCCAGTGGACTTTTTCCCTGGGGTTATCCAGTAATACCAACTAGACGATATTATAGACCTGATATGAGCATAATTATGTAATACCTCAAAGATCACTATCCTTAATTTCCTGAAGGGAACTCCCAAGGGATCTAGCGGTTGATATACAATCTAATGGTTAATATACCTGAAAATACCATAATAACTGTCACATATAACTTTGTGGTCTTATCTTATCTATCCACATATCTATCTACCTACCCTCAACTTCATTGTACTCCCCCCCATTGTACTAAATGCCAATTATGCTGCCTATCTACCCAACTATCTACCTAACTACGGTATCTGTCTACCTTACCTCGACTTCATTGTACCCCGCCACTGTGCAATTATTCTATTCTACTTATCTATCTTCCCTACTACCTATGTATTATACATAGCAACTTACCTACCTACCTACTTATCTACCTGTCGATCAGTCGATCTACCTACATACCTACCTACCTACCTACTTACCAACTGAATCATCCTATGACTTGCTGAAGTTGTTTAGAGGTTCCCAAGATCTTTACCCCAGTTTTGGAGTCAAACGGCTGCACATATCGGTATCAGTTGTTATCAGAATCATGTTTGGCCAATATCGGCAAACTTGGACGTCCACCCAAACTTAATATGAGACGCCCTTAGTTCCACCCTTAAAGTCCACACATGTTCCTGCTAATGCAAGCCTACCTAGAGACACAAACAGATTTCTAGAACTCTTGTTCGGCCTCTAATGTGTCCGTGTACACCTGAAACATAAATGAAGCGTTTCCCTTTATTTGACGGCCTGCCCAGTTTTCCATTTGCAAGTGTTTTGACCAAAAGTGACGTTAATGGAGGCGGAGAGGAACAAACACATCAGAACAGCCGGTGAGTGGCAGTGACACTGAGCAGCAGCACAGAGCTGCTGGGTGGCAGGCGATCACAGAGAGGTTTTCTTTCTCCTCACCCTGACATGACATGGCTGACTGGAGAGACCAGAGACAGATGGCTGCCTCACTGCCACCCAGGCCCCTGAATAAAATATATCACACTTCTGGACGATTCATAATTCATCTGTGGAGAGAAAAGCCCTTGTTTTTGGGACGCTATTTAGATGCCGCCCATTGTTTATGCAGCTTCATTTGACATAAACAGATATTTTGCATTGGCAGTTTTTACCTTTAACAACAGTTTGAATGAAAAATCAATGAACACGTGATCATTTATTTAATACGTCGATAATGGAAAAGACTTAAGGCACCTTAAGACTTAAAAATATCCTTGTATTATTATAGTTATATATTATTATCAACGTAACGATTTTCATCCTATATGATACAATTTAAAATTAACATAAACAACAATAATAAACAAACCAGGGCCATTTTATGTGTAAATAAAATACATGCTGTATATTTATATAAATATGTATATATATAACATATTTTTAACCTTTTAATAATTTTATATAACTAACTGTCACTAGTTGTGCTATTTATATAATATAATAGATATAGATATGATATATATATATAATATATTATATAATCATCGTATAAATTGCCAAATTAAGTTTTTTTTTTATTTCCTGTGTTGTAACATGTTTTTCGCTGTAAATTTGGTAAATTGTCAAATGTTGTGGTTAAGAAAACCTCTTTCAGTAACAGCTTCCTGTGAAGCAAACACGCAGAACTATTTTTTTTTACAATTTTTTATATAGATAGATAGACTTTATTAATAATAAAATTACGTAAGAATTTATGCCAATACAGGTGCGGAGAAGGGGGTTAAATGGAAAACGTTGCTGTGGAAACCCCTTAAAAAAGGGACATGTCAAAAGGACAAAGACAAACCTAAGGTTGAGGCAAATGCTGTTGCTACTGTTGATATCTTAGCTCCCAGTTGAACATCTTTTTGCCACTGAAATCCAAAACAGTGGACATGACTGTCCCCATGAGCTCACCTGACTGAATGATCTGAGTTTTCCTCAGTCTGACAGCAGTTCTAAAAAGCCTGGAAGCTTCTGCAACTCTGACTCTCACCTCTGTCAACAACCTGCCCACCAGTCACATCAAGGTGTGTCATCTGCCACCTCGGCATGTCCTCAGCCGTGGCATCTCACTTCACCTCTCTGGACAGCACACCCACTCCTCTGCCTCATCTTCCTCAAGGCTTGTGTCCCTCAAATGTCACTGCTGACAGTGACCTGGTTTTTCCTTCCTTTTCCTGTCATGACAGAAGGATCCAGTGAAGAGACTGTGGTGAGGGGTTTGTTCTAGTTATGAGATGAGTCCATCTGTAGGTTCATCTTCACTCAGCATGTCTAGATGAAACCCATGTAGGTCAGATCTATGGGGCTCATATGAGGGGAAAAATCAAAACATTAAACCAACGTACTGGGTGTTGTACTTTCCAGACCAGAGGGCGCTCTGGATAAAAGGTGCAAAATAGTCACATAATTGGAACTTTACTGAACTGAGTAAAAAGACGCTCTTCACTGTTGGAGTGCAACAGATAAGGTACTTTATCAGTTCTCTCCTCTCCCACAGATCCATCAAATCCTTCATCTTCATTGTCTCAGTTAAACATTACATTCAGTATGGGGAACCGTTGGGTAACAGGAAAAAAAGAAGAAAAGAAAAAAAAAAACAAAGTCCAATTGCTTGGGGTTCCTTATAGACATATAATAACGTGACATTGAAGCCCGGTATCTATTACTCTACGTACTACTCAGTATAGTGCAGTATTACTCTGTGAGGCTCCTGCCCAGAGTAGCCAACAGTCTATCAATCCTTCAACTTTGGTGCTTCCAAATTGTAGTTTTTAAACCTTAATTTCTATCTATCTATCCATGTATCTATCCATCCATCCACCCACCCACCTACTTACCAACACTACACTACCCTACCCTACCCTATTCCTGGTTGGTGTCGTCAAATGGGCTCACCACCGGAAGGTAAATTCATGAGGTGCCAGGATGGTACAGTGTGATTTGGGTGGCGGTAGTGGAGACTCCTGGTACATGATACGTATTAGATGGATTGATGAATGGATTAGTATATTCATGCTGCATTCATTTTCGTAAAATGTATCCCAAGTTCACCAGTTTTTTGGGGTTCCTCACCGACACCGATTATTCTAGACCGGGCATCGCCAAACTTTTTGACCCACGGGGCACTATTGGTGCTAAAATTGGGCACAGGAGCCGAGTCCAGAGCAGAAAGATGGATTGTTCATTGAAAAGTATAAAGATTAAATAATGAATTATTCAATTTGGACAAGGTTGGCAGGCTACATTTGAAAGCCTAACGGGCCGCACCGGGTCCCCGGGCCCATGCCTGTTCTAGACTGACATAGTCTGAGAGCCAAATGCAAGTGAATTCCAATATTCAACAGTTTTGGTCGGACTGCAATTAATATCGCTATCCCAGGCTAATGTGTCTTACAGTTATAAGAAAGGACAAACCTTTTTTTTTAAAGTTGGGATTCATGAATCGGAAAGAGACTACTACAACAATCAGCAGCTTCCTCTGGTTTGCTGTGAGTAATGTCTGAAATATTGCACAAATAACGATCAAAGTAGCTAGCTGCACAACATGGAGCCAAGACAGTAAATCCAGCCCGCTGAGAGCCAGACACTGATTCTGTTTCACATTTCTGCCCGAGACACAACCACTTCCAGCGGAAGAAAAGAATAAAATAGATATGAAGAAGAGCCTCTGGCCATGACCCAAACTCCGGCCATATCAGCTGGGCTTTTGTTGCCACGTGGCATATGGTACAAGACAAACTGTCAGCTTTTTTCCCTCCTCGCTCTGCCTGCGTGGAGATGACAGCGGCAGGAGCACGTTTGTGTCCCGGCAGCAGGCGTCGGACAGGCTTAGCTCTGATTGGGGGAAGAGGGGAGGAAGGCAGGACCTCTCCGCCTTACTGGGGGTGGGGGTCTACACGGTAGCTGCGGGGGACAGCACGGTGGCTACGGTTGTGAGGGAACTGCAAATTGATCAAATTGTTGGGGAAAGGCTTTGGGCCCATTATCTGGGTCACGTCAACATCTCTAGACTCTCCACTTGGATTTGTTTGTTCAAGAGTCAAACCTGAGTTTGTGTGTGTGGAGTCACAACATCCTGGCACATGTTGTTTGCACCAGATTCCTGCCACAAACACACTCCCCATTAACACCAGTGTGACACTTCCCAACACGTTGTGGTGAAGGTGAATCTGAGGTTAGGGAAGGCATGGACAAAATAAGGCACAAGGGCCAGATGCAACCCTTTCAGGGTAGTAACCCGGTCCACCAAACTTATTCAATGTATATTTTAGATTTGTTTTGTGATTATACATGAAAAAATATGAGATCCCCTTATTGTTTTTCTTCAATTCCTTCTTCTCCATTTGATGACTGATGCCACTAAGGGTAAATTTGTTGGGCAGATACAATAATAAGTATTTTTTGAGATAATAAACCTTTAACATTCCTTTTACTTCCCTTCTCCCTTCAGATGTACCTTTTTCAGTTGTTGCCACAGCGAGTCAACAATTTCCATCTCACCCTGTCCACTCCATCTTCTACTCTGACTCCAACTACCTCCATGTCCTCCCTCACTGCATCCATCAATCTCCTCTTTGTCTCCTACCTGGATTCTTCTACCAATGTGTCCACTGTTCCTCCTCTGAACATGTCCAAACCATCTCAATCTGTCTTCTCTAGCTTTTTCTCCAATCCTGTGTCCCAACAATTTCTGGTGCATTTACCCTTCATTAACAGATTTCCATTTATCTTTAACAGCAGCCAAGTTTAATTTCGGCTGATAATATTTTGTCTTACGGTCAAGACCATGTGTGATCTGTGATCACTGAGGTCGTTGTGCTGTGTGGAAAAAAGCACAAAGCAAAGTAGTGTTGTCCCCTGTCACCAGGCAGCCGTCCTAGTCCCTGGAGTCCCCGTCCTTGGTCCCTGGTTGCTCCCTGTCTGACAGAAGAGTTTTCCCAGATCCAACAACAAACTCGCCAACATGTAAGAAAGGTTGTTTTCTTCCTCCCACTCTTTAAAACAATGTTATTTTCATTTAGTAAAATTGCGTCTTCATATAAATAACATGACCAGAGGTTCTGAAACACCAAGGTCACACAGTTCTAAAGAAACAAGTCCCGAGTCCAGGAACCCAACGACTCAATTCCTTGTAAATCATCGGTGCTGATATTAGCTGTTGAAGGCTAAATGGCCATTATGGATCCTCAACACTCTGACACGTTGTGACCTGTCTCCTCTGGTGAGGTATGTGGCGCTGTGTGTGGGAATCACGCACACACACATGGACTTGGTTGCCGCTCGGGGCTCCGTGTGTGGCCCGCGTTTGCCACCGCGACAGGTCAGACTCCTGCGGCGTGATCAAACGGCAGCCACAGCTCTCTGGAGTTCCCACAACACCCTGCACGCTGGAGAGTGGACAATAAAAACAAGAGTGCTGGTCTTTCATCACCGGCTTTCCCAAAGATCGGCCTCGTCTGGACCAGCGTCGGGCCGCACTCGGAGAAGGTCAAGGAAAAATAAAGAAAAAAAGAGACTGGATCTGGAGTGGCTGTAAACGGATCAGTTTATGGACTTCACCTGGTTTACTGTGAGGGAGTCTTATCTGGTCACTGGTTAAGGAATCTATTAATACTGGCAAAGGATTGATACTTTATCCACAACTGTTATCGACCTCTTTCACCAAGGATTAGGATTTTTTGGATGGTAATGCCAGTCCTTGAACAAAATCCTTTTAAAAACAAATTAGCCTTTTACTTCAAGGTCAATATTAATGCCTAAATTTTACATTTTCTTCATTAATTTCTTAACCCTATTGAGATTATTGCACTCAGCCTTATAATGGTTTCATCAATTTTATCAACATTCTCCACTCTTGTCTCTTTACCTAAAAAATAAATTAAGATAATTATCCAATTGAAGTTGGAAATTGTAAAATTTGTCCAGTGTTGTCCGAAATTCGGACATCCGAAACATCCGAAGAAAACTGACCATAAAATTCCGAAACTTCCGAAACATCCGAAGAAAACTGACCATAAAATGTTGTTACAAGTTCTATAGAACTCTTTAAAGAATGAACTTTGTCTATGAAAAAAGCCCTTTCTGAAACGTAGAGCAAACATCCATCCATTTATCCATTCATCATACATTCATCTGTCCATCAATCATCCATCGTAAATGCATTCATCATCATACATCACTCAATTGTCTATCCATCCATCCATCCATCAACCATCCATCCATCAATCAATCAATCAATCATCCATCCATCCATCCATCAAGAGACACAATCTTCCACCCACTTACAAAACCATTTGGGAACAAGACCCAAAAGGTTCCACTCTCAACAACCGGTTCCACACGTCAAAAAGCCGTGTGACCAAAACCACTCTCGTGATGACGGTAACGACACATCAATTCCCCAACGACGGTTTCACAGTTCACAGGTATCTCCAGGTCCTCCCAACAGGAGGCACCTAAAACACCCCTTTCTCCTCACCCACAGGATAGAACTCCTGTTACTCCCCACTAACAGTTGAAGAAGCCATCCACCCATCTATCAATCATCTATGCCTGTGACCATTCATCCATTAATTTATTCATCCATCCATCCATCCACTCTTCCATCGCAAAGGAAGTTTTCCTTCTGTATCTTATGAGAACCTTCTTCTTCAACAACACATTTTTAGTTGTATTAAAAAGCAAGAAAAATCAAAACCAAAGGTATTTGCTGCAGTAGAAAGGATGATTCCATCTACTCATGGATCCTTCCTTCACATTGATGCCAATCTCTCCTGCAGGTACGTGTTTCTCGATGACATTACATTATCGTATATGCAGGGACAGCAGATAAATTCTGACTCGTGCAAACAGTGCTGATCGGCTTCATTTGATGTCGGGCTGAAGAGGCTGACAGCCAGTTAGGAAAGGGCTATTGTGGTAAGGAGGGGTCCCAATCTGGGCCGCCATCAACCCCGGTCCCCCGCCCTCCACTAATGGAATAGTCGTCCACCCCAGGTTGTGTATTACCATAGATCTGCGGGATAGCCCTGCTGGACAGAAGAGGCCGGTGATTTAATAAAAGGCCCCGTTCTGACTCACTTACGACACGACGGCATCAAGGCCGGTCAGTTCAGACGTATAGATGGGATGTGCAACTCAATCACTTTACGTGTGCACGTGGGCCTGTCAGTGACCGGGGTGATTATTCAGATGAGCTGTACCTTTTAGTCTAAGTAAGAAACCATAAACGACAAGCTTCCCATGGTGAATGGGCTTCGTAAATTTGCAGTCTATGCTCACTGTTCATTTGCATTAGTGGCCAAGTGCCACTTGATGCTTTACCTTTAATATTATGATGAGTTTTCAATGTCGTTCTCTAAGTGCTTTGGATTCATTCACTCTGGATTGATGACAATAAATAAAACATATTTAATAATTATGGCTATTTTAGATAATTAATTTCAACAAGGGCCACTTTTGAAGAGCTACGTATAAATTAAAGATCACTTTAACCCAGTGATCCGCTTTTGGTGGTTTCCACATCACTCGTATCGGGAGCCAACACCACCAGATTGATTTTTTTTGGGTTTTGAGAACAGGTACACATCACAGGTGTCTTCAGAGTTGGCTGGTAGACAATGGGTAACTTAAGAATACAAAGTGTTCAACCTGCATCCAAATGCTTTTGCGCCTAATTCTGAATCAGTCCAAGGATTATTGTTCTCTGAATCAAGTCTAGTCTAGTTCGAGTCAAGTTCAAGTCACTGAAGAATCAAAGTCTTGAGTAGAAAATATCCATTAAGTCTGATCTTCTAAGAATATGTTAGGCTATGCCAAACCCCATTGTCCACCTTCTGGGCAAGTACGAATCCCAGATAGGGCAGTCGGCTTCCAGTGTGCAATGTGATTTGTGTGGCACTGCTGGTGGCACAACCTGGTATCGGACAAGCGGATGAAAATAGATGGATGGATATGTAGTTATAGCCTGAATCTTCTATAAAGCTAATGTGTGGGAACTGGAATGTCTACATTGAGTCACTAAGATTTTCTAAAACTAGCTTCTGGGGACACCATGGATTTCACTGTCCATTTTTGTTCCTAGTGCTACTCAAACTGTATGAGTGAATTGCAGGGTTGATCAAGACTTGGGTTCTCACACCGTACGATCGTATCTGATCTGATCGGATCTGTAGCCAGTTTTTTTTTGGATAAAAGTGCCCGCCAAAGAGAAGGAAAAAGAAGAAGTCGCTGGTGTGCATCCACCACTAGCAACTTCTTCTTTTCTTCTCCTTTCCTTGTTAATTATGATTTCAAAGATGTTTGATTGTTACGTCATCAATCGTGAGGTGATAATGCCTTGTAGCAACGCTGTGTACACTGCACGACTCAACATCAGACAACATCAAATGCACAAAAAGCCAATTGTCCAACACTAGCTTAATGTCAAGAGTATGATCTTTGTCAAATCTCTTGAGATACTATAACGGTGTACCCCAAATTTGGTGAAGTTTGTTTCCAATCCTCTGGGTTCAAATCAGAAACCAAAACCTTGATGAGGTTTTTCTCAAGTCACATGACTGAGGGAAGGTTTTGGTAAAAGGCAAAGTTTGATTCTAGTCTGAGTCATTACTGTGGGATATGAAGTTAAACGCAAACGAATATAAAACATGGTCGTTACAGTCATCGAAACTAAGATATGTTGCACAAAGAAATGAGAAAATTGAGTTTAAATGACTCTAGAATTGACAATTCCAAACAAACAAATCTAATTTTGGAAATCTCTAATTATATCTTGGAACAATGGTTGTTGTGTTGTTGTGTAAAATCTCTTTGTTTCAGACTTCATCACTGGCGCTCTGCCAGAGGTGAGTGACAACTAACCAAACGACAGGCTACAGACGGTGACGCAATGCAATTTAATCCTTTCCACTGCCAATCGATTGTTACACCTCGGGGTGAAACCTTTTTAAGATTTGTTTGCTTTATCCAGGAGTTAATATATTATTTTTGAAGAAGCAGCATTTTTCCTGCTACAGTCTCTCATTGACTGGAACACTGTTGTCTGGCCGTCAGCAGAATTCCGGACCGGGTTCGGAGCAGCTTTATTGCATCAGTAGTGTGAAGAATATGGATCTTCAAGGAGTTCATATTTGATTACTTTCTGCTCAAGTCTTTTCTTACACGTTTCCTAACAAAATTATTCCAGTCTGAGTGAAAATGTACTTCCTTATTATTTCTCTTCGTGTTATTCGTTATCTTTTTGGTTGCCAGCAGTTTTTTGTTATTGCATTACCGTTTCTCTATGACCTAAGAGTACACAGAGGTACTTCAGGTCAGTACTTGTGTGGGCCGAGGTGGCAGTCAGCTGACGGGCCTCTGGCTCCACGTTACAAGCTCCTGCAGCACGGTGCCATCACCTCAACACACACCTAATGAAGTTACAGCAGGACGGGGGCCATGGGCTAACAACTCCCCAAAGACGCCTGGGTCTGGACCTACGGCGCCCACACACAGAATCCAACAAGGATGAATGGTTAAAGACACACTCTAATAGAGGCTACAACCGTAAAACCACTGTGTGGCCCAGAGTGTCTATAATTTCTATTATATTTCTCCAAAAATCTGAGAAAATCTAATTTTTCTGTAATTCTAGAAGACGACATATCTTTTATTCCCGTTCAAGATCTGAAATCAAGTTCCTTCAAAAAGGTTTGATTAAAATGTTGGCAAATAAAACACAACGGAATTCAACAATTCACAAAGACGCACTGATAAAACTTGTAAACGCTGCTGGAGACATGAGTCATATAAGTGTGTTTGCGGGTGTGGGTCCATACAGTGCAATTTCCTTCTATTTCTTTAAGAGCGGAAGGGTTGGTTTAGATCGTTGTCTTATCTCCTGTCTGCTGCTCTGACACGACTAGCCTCAGTGTCTCTGTGTAGTAGTAAACACACCTTTACGCACATTAAGTACTCTTGACCACCCTGAAGTACTCGTTGGCCCACTCTTAAAAAGCCAACGCAGTTATCTTTTATGACCTGCCAGAAAACACCGGCTGTGGGAAGGCGATGAGGTTCCACATTCAAGGCCCTTGAAGGGATCGGCACTCCGGGCTCTGCCGCACAGTTGGTCAGTCTTTTACCATACATTTACACATATATCCAAAATATATACAGTATGTTCAATATACGTAAGGGCCATCCACATCCATGATTAATTAAAATCCTAGTTTCAATAATTATTCATTTCGGATCGTGATTCAATGAGATGTGGGTTTAGCCAGTAGTAGAAAAAGATGTTGTTCATCCCCAAATTTTTTTGGGGGGTAAATTTTTCATTTGCATTTTACCCATCACCAGGGGGCAGCCAGCTGAGCCGGCACCTGGGGAGCAGTGTGTGGGAACGATACAGCGCTCAGGGCACCTCGACAATAACTTGGCGGTATGGGGATTCGAACCAGGGCCTGAGCCTTTCAGACCCAAGTCTGTTTCCTTCTAGGCCACCATTGCCCCTTAATAACTCAGTTTCACCTTTCCTGATACGGACTCAGGTCTCTCCATTGTCCCCTACACCATAATTTATCTAGAGATGTTGTATTTGCTTGCATATAGCAATTTAAGACACCCCAGAAATCTACTAGTTACCATTAGATTTTTAGTCTAACTTTATATTTTTGAACCTTGTAAACCTTGTAAATCAAGTGAATCAAATTAATCTTCAGATTAAGGTTTTGTTGCATGAACACATGTGTCAACTGTTCTATAACTGCTGTTTGTCCTGTGGATCTCAGATGTCCTTTACTTCCTTCTCTTATCCCTTGGCCATCTCCCTGAAATGTCTTTTACTGTTCCCGTCGTATCTTCCTTCATTGCCGTGGAGCCTGCCGTCTCCTCTGCTGGGAGGGGCGGGGCGTGCCCAGGGTCAGCACTGTAAATCAGTACACTGGGGTTAGTCATTATATAAGGCCTTCACCTCCCCTAACTGGTGTACAGAGGCAGGAGCAGGAGGGAACCGACATGAATGTCAGCTATCAATTCCTCAACTGTCCCTCCTGCTCATCTCATTAAAGGGCAGATGGACGGACCTGGCTCCAGACTGTCCATCAGCCCTGGACAATTGGGGAAATATGCAGAGGAGGGAGGGATGATCAGGTGGACAAGGTTGTTGTTGTTGTTGTTATTGTTGTTGGTTTTTATAGCATTCGAGCGTTTCTATGCGACTGTGCTGGTAACAGCTGTGATCCATTACAACGGTTGGTTTGTTGATGTTCGTAATGTTGACCTAACAAAACTGATTAGATGAGAGTTGAGAAGGACCAGGGTCACCCAGACTTTGGGGTTTGTTACAATATTGTCAATGCAAAAAAGTAAAGCAGAACCATAATGAAATAAAGACCACTGTCACTGTGCCCTGAGAATTGTTGTATTTGCAAAATTACTGGACAACAATCGAAGACTTTTATTTTCAGGGCTGAAAATACTTGAAGTACTTACTGCCACAAGTAAGATTTTTGATTTCTTGTTGATCACAATAATTTGGGAACATGCTCCTTAGGCTCCGTTGGTAGCCCAACAATCATACACGGTACACCAGAATGTTGATGACCCCATACATCGTAGTGCACGTGGTACTAATTTTGTACAAATTAGCTACTTAATTAGCTCGAGGTGGCAGTGACACCTCAAGCCAAGAGGTGCAAACCGGACCAACTCCATTCAATCTTGTGTAAAAGGTGAACCCTGTAATTCAACACCAATGACAGAAACATTGACTGTGCTGCAACTTCAAGTTCTTGAAAAAAACAAATAAAAAAAACCCTCTAATGACGAATGAGATTTCGTGTTCAGCATCATCCAGCTGGTGATCCTGTCCAATTTTTCCTGACCTTTTCCTTCTGCCCCACTGCTATCCTCCCAGACAACAACCCACAGAGCGGGGGGCTTCAATGAAGGACCCTCATTGTAGTGATATGTGCATATGGAGAGCGTACAACCGTAGGGGAAGCACTACAGCCCCCTACTGTGTATCATAAGGGACAGACGGTGTCACACCGGGGTCTTAACAGACCCACTGATCCCCCCTGTGGAGGAAGAGGATCCAAGTTAAGAGATTGGACTTCAACGTACCCTTGGGTCCTGAGTGGTTGACGAGGTCTCCATGTCGGAGCTGGTGCTCCTGCTTACCATCTCACTAGTGATCTCCACAGTTGGTGGCACCGCCTTGTGCTACAAACGTCTTGTGAGTCTGGGCAAAGAGATGAGAATATGGAAGCTGACAGAAGTAAATGCGGGCTGGGGGAGAGGCAGCGGGAGGGACGATGGGGGTCCCTAAGTGATGACATGGTGGCCACAGGCCTTTCAGCTGAGCGGGGGCCCCACTGCTTCTCCCTGATGTTTGACGTACGGATACACGTGAGCGCAGTTGGTGCGCAACGCTAGCCGAGATTATCTGTGAAGGGAAGTCAACTGGTTTATGCAGGCGATGACGCTGCCGTGTGTACATGCACTTTAAATCACAAACGGGCAGTTATGTATTTAGTGATGTGCTTGTTTGTGTGCGCAGTCTTTGTTTGATTGTGTTACTGTTGATCAGTCTTCAGATCTGGAACCACAACATCACTTAACTGATGAGATTCTAAAAAAACAGCAGGGAACCTGTATGGGCTACACAACAGACCGGTGAACAGTGTGTGTGTGTGTGTGTGTGTGTGTGTGTGTGTGTGTGTGTGTTGCTAGGGTAAGATATGGACCGTCTGCTGGAAGGCACAAAACACAGAGAAAACAAGAAAAGTTAATTTTCCAGAAACAGGTAGGAAGTTAGTTGTTTTAGAATTGGTGAAATTTGATCAATAACTGAACCTGAATGTTACATTAGTTTTATCTGTGGTCATTTGTGGCGTCTGTTTGCCTCAATGATTGCTTACTTTTATTCATTAAAAACTTACTTTTATCCAGTTATTTGTTTGCTGAATCGACCTAATCTAATCTATGCCCTGCTATTGTTTTAGTCTGAGCTTGTCTTAAAATCAAGGCTTTGAACCAATTCAATGATCAAAATCAAAAACCTAAAACATACATTTTGCCTTTGGCGCATATTTAAAAATAATGGTAATGGGTTCTACTGGTTTAATGCCATCCTTAGACAATCCTGTGTAGCCTCGAATTGAAGTCATTTGCCAACCCATTCAGTTCGGAACAGTAACTGTATTTTAACATTTCCGGTTCTGGGGTCAGAGGTTTGGGGCCAGGGTTGCTGCAGATGCAGTAAAGCGATTCTGATCTGTGCCCACAGCCGTCAGCATCACTTTGCTCAACCTGTCAGTCTGCGGGAGCGTCAGAGCGTGGTGTCCAGGCCGCCTGTCACCAGCAGTAATAGATATCATTTCAGAACCACCGGACCTGCACATGGGGGTTCAGTCTGGGGACTAGAGCCCACCTTGACCACGGTCGAATAAGTCTTTTCAATGTGCTGCACACGGAGGCAACACGCCGGCATTAAATGTTGGGCAATGGTCTCATATGTAGACCTTCATGGACAGTTGACTTGGTGATTGTCTTGATTTGACCAGAGACTTTGACCAGGTGTTTAGTCCACATGGGGTTAACCAGTTGGAAATAAAACATCTGCAAGGATTTTGTTAAACATGGAGTGGATTTTTTTTTTTGTACACATACTAGTGGTCACTGTGAAATACTGTCCTCATAAGAGAAATCTTCAAAATAATTAAAATTTGAAAAATACTTAAATGCATTAATTTGTCTTATAAATCTTTTAAGATATGCTCATTTTGGTGGTTAAAGTTGTAAAATGTGCATTTTTTTGGTACGCAAAATAGTGATCACAGTGAAATTCTGTCCTCATAGGTTCCAGAACAAATCTTCAAAAGTAAAAAAAATTCAAAAGTGACTAAAAAAGCATTCATTTATCTTAAAATACCCAGTTATGCTCATTTTGATGGTTAAAGTTGTGAAAATATGTAGTCCTCATAAGTTCCAGAAGAAATTTTCTAAAAAATTTTCTCCA
This sequence comes from Paraplagusia blochii, assembly GCA_016785265.1. Classification (NCBI taxonomy): domain Eukaryota; kingdom Metazoa; phylum Chordata; class Actinopteri; order Pleuronectiformes; family Cynoglossidae; genus Paraplagusia; species Paraplagusia blochii. The sequence continues at coordinate 109,362 of JAFBJS010001572.1, forward strand.
AATAAATGAAGATTCTTTATTCTTTAAATAAAGAAAAGAAGGATTTTGAAAATTTTATATTGATCCACCAACACAGCAGGACAGAAAAGACAGACATGGGCAGTCCAATCCTGACTCTGATTGGTTCATACGTGCTATCTTAACTTCTGAATTGCTGAAAGATAGTATTGCTCCCCAAACTACATCAAACGTAGCCAAAATTGCCAAATTTGGGACTGATGGATAAATGAAGTCGCGCTAACAGTTGCAGCAATAAATCGGGCAAAATAATAATAAAAAAGACCTTACTTTGAGGTTACCGGGTTGGTTGCCATTTTCTTGTTGTTTCTTCTCGCTGTTGGAGAACAAACTGCTTGAAGGAATTGTATTTGTTTTGACATTGAGGACGTAGGTACGACATTGGGTATTTGTACTGTAGTACCCATTGATTTTGAATGCGCATTTGCAGCCGTGCTTTGGTACATTAACGTCAATTCACCTTTATATCAAAGGTTTAGCATGAAGGTTTGTTGTTGCATTGTTTGTCATTCCTAGCTCTCCAGAAGAGCCACCTATTCTATATGTACACATTCTATAGGACCGACAGAACCATCCGTCCTCTTCCACGAGACGTCTCCAATGGCCTTGATGGACTTCTTTCATTAAAATATACATCAGCACTATTATGTCCATCTGTACCACTTGCTAATTGCGATCACAATGGACACGTGTACATGACACTGCCAGTATACAGTCACAGTGACAATGGGCCCACAGTGATTAACCACCATTGTTGTATGTGGATCATATTCAATGTCACGTCATCCTGCAGCACAAACACCAGCCCTGTCGCCTTGAAGTTCGTTCGTGAAGTTCGAAACGTTTCGTGGCCTTTTCATAAAGTAAGGCGGCTTCAGATGTACAGAATATTTCAGAGAAACGACACTGGCTCTTCTTTACGTTGGCATCAATAATTATAGCAACAATGCTAATAAAAGGAATAGAATAGCAATTTAAAAAAGGACGATTCTTAAGGTTTCCCAGCCCAACCCAACACACACACACACGTGTATTATAGGAGCTCTTCACAAAGACATAATGCATTCTCTAGGACACCTGTCAAACTTGAGGCAACAAGGCCACATTTGGCCCCTCAACTCATCGTATGTGGTCCATGTAGCTCAACATGCATTTAAATAAAACATTGTTGTCTGTCGTTCATTCATCTGCCCATTGATTAGCATTTGATAAGGTAAAGTTTACTATAACTTTACCTAGAGCAGTGGTTCTCAACCTGGGTTCGATCAAACCTTAGGGGTTCGGTGAGTCGATCTGAGGGGTTTGGTGGAGCCTCAAGACGCTGCGGACGTCAAGACACACCTACTCATCCTACTAAAGTAGGGTTCGGCGAATGCGCATATGAAACTGGTGGGGATTGGTAGCTCTAATAAGGTTAAGAACCACTGACCTAGAGTGAGGTCTAGGTAAGGTCTAGAATTGCGAGGTCGAGGTCTAGAATTGCTATTGCGACGACATCATCAGTAGGGTAAACCGGCTCATTTTCCCAATCGGTTGGTGACCAGTCTCTTGGTGGCCACAAGGTCCAATTTGGCTCCTCAACTCCTCTTGTGTGGTCCATGTAGCAACATGGATGTGGTTGTTCTAAATAAAACAGTACTAGGGTCTTTTGGGGCTCCCAGGAAGATAATGCTGGGCCCCCACCCTATCAGTTCCTGCAGCAAAAAAAAAGTGACCGGGCCCCCTAGTGGCCAGGGCTCCAAGCAACTACTTAGCTAGCCCCTCTTCAATTGCTGCCCCTAATTAAATGTAGATCAACACATGAGAAATCTGAAATAACACATCAGTGTCCATTTGTCTTTATACGTAGCCTTTCCAGGTCCTTTTAACGTCTTGATGTTTTACATCACTAATACTACAAATCCTGCCAGAATATATGGCCTTTACACTGTTGGGCCAACTCTAGTAGATGTTTGATATGATCTGGCCGTCCTGATTTGATTTGAGTTTGACACCTTTGCTTTAGTTGGTATTGTAAGACGAGATCGTAGGACAGCAGCCGTCAGCACAGTGGTTCGTTTTTCCACTGGAATATTCTATGACTTTGTTGTAATGTTTGTATTAAACACCGGTCCCTGGAGAGAGCGGCGAAAATGAGCTCCAGTGACGGTTTGATAGATGACAGAAAATGCTTACAACACACTGTCACATTTTGCCTCCCCCTTTGTCTCCCCCTCAGTGCCCTGTCCTCCTCTCTGTCCCTCTTATATGCTCTCGTCAGCTAATTATCAGGAATTAGAATCTTCCTTCACACCAGCCGTGTCAGGTTGCCTTAGCTTGATCTGTCAAGGCCACTCATGACTGGGCGCTAAACTCACGACAGTTGATGAGTGCGAAGGCCAACGAGACTAATTGTAAGTGAAAAGCTGGACAAGATTGACCATGCAGAAAAAAAAGGAAGGACTGGGAAGAGGAGGGAGGGTTTTTGTTTGGAGGACAAATGGAGGGAGATCGTTTGTGTTCTGCAGGTGGGTGAGGGTGGTGCTGGTGCTGGTGCTGGTGATGGTGCCTAAGTGTCAGAACTGACCGGAGGGGAGAAAGAGGGAAGGTGGGACGGAGACTAGAGAGGCGGAGAAGGGAGGAAGAGGGAGTGAAAGTGCAATGAAGCTCACAGTGAAAACAGGTGGGTGTGATAAAGGGGGACAACACATCTGTTTTTGGAAGGTGGGGAGGGGGTGAGTCAACTGTTGTTTTTATCATTGGTCTCTGTGTGAGTGTAGATTCACCGTCTGTGGATTCAATAGTCCAACATATGGCTCCTTGGACCAAAAAGTGGCCGTTTGGTTTGTCAACCTGGTCTGATTGATGAGTTGTTACAATATTTTCCTGAAAATATTTTGGCAAAATTCCAAAATATTGGAGGTTGTGGGAACATGGAGGTGAGCTCCTCCCACTGTGAGTAATCTGTCAGATTAAATGCTTCCACGCCGGGCAGAATTGAGTGTGTCACCGACAGACAGGGGCGTGATGAGGCATGATGGGAGGTTGGCACCTGTCTCTTTGGGGCATCTGAGTGTCTGACAGTTGATGACCAGTCTTGGACGCTCAGTGTAGAAATGGTTTCTGGTTATTTTGGGGTGGATAGATTATTGGAATCAAGTCAACTTTGATTTACGACAGTGCATCCTGTGATTAAAATCACAAACTGATTGGGTTTTTGATTTAACTGTTTTAACACTAACAGACTTAAGCTGTTGGTTTTCTTTTTGGCGTAGTGTATTCCAATAATGAGCACAGTTATTGCACCAAAACTACAACAGGACATAACATCTCTGGCCAGGAGAATTAGCGGGATGGATATGATGGTCAAGCAAGATTTCCATTCTTACAACCTGGTTTTCACAGTCCCTTAAAAGCCGCTAGCTACACAAAGTACAAAGTCCAATCGTCTGATCCGCTTCTCTCCTTTTGTGAAACATGACCCAGACAAGAGGATGAAGATGAAGAAAGGAAATTAAACTCATTGTGACATTGTGATCCACACCACTGCACACAACGGTGTGCATGGCACTGTCTACCTGGTAGCTCCATCTCTAGGATCATTTTTGTAGATTGAGAAAAAGGCCTATGACTGGGTGACAAGGGGGTAATTGTGGTTCTGTATGAGGAAGTCAGGAGTGGCAGAGAAGTATGTTAGATCGGTGCAGGATATGTATGAAAACAGTGGTGAGGTGAGGTGTTGGAAGGACAGAAGACTTTAAGGTGTAGGTGGGATGGCATCAAGGATCGGCCCCTTGTTTGGGGGCCGCTGTCTTCTCCATCTTCTACTCTGATCCACCGTCTACATCCATGTCCTCCCTCACTGCATCCATCAATCTTCTCTTCGTCTCCTACCTGGTAGCTCCATCTCTAGGATCTTTTTTGTAGATTGAGAAAAGGCCTAAGACTGGGTGACAGGGGGGTCGTTGTGGTTCTGTATGAGGAAGTCAGGAGTGGCAGAGAAGTATGTTAGGTTGGTGCAGGATATGTATGAAAATAGTAAAACAGTGGTGAGGTGAGGTGTTGGAAGGACAGAGGACTTCAAGGTGGGGGTGGGACTGCATCAAGGATCAGCCCCTTATTTAGGGGTCCCTGTCTTCTCCATCTTCTACTCTGACTCCAACTACCTTCATGTCCCCCCTCGCTGCATCCATCAATCTCCTCTTCATCTCCTACCTGGTAGCTCCATCTCTAGGATCTTTTTTGTAGATTGAGAAAAGGTCTAAGACTGGGTGACAGGGGGGTCGTTGTGGTTCTGTATGAGGAAGTCAGGAGTGGCAGATAAGTATGTTAGGTTGGTGCAGGATATGCATGAAAACAGTAAAACAGTGGCGAGGTGAGGTGTTGGAAGGACAGAGGACTTCAAGGTGGAGGTGGGACTGCATCAAGGATTGGCCTCTTATTTAGGGGTCCTTTTTCTCTCCATCTTCTACTCTGACTCCAATCCATGTCCTCCCTCACTGCATCCATCCATATCCTCTTTGTCTCCTACCTGGTAGCTCCATCTCCAGGATCATTCTTCTACCAATGTGTATCCACTGTCCCTCCTCTGAACATGTCCAAACCATCAATCTGTCTCCTCAAGCTTTTTCTCCAAAGCTCCGCCCATCCTTGCTTCTCCAAAAGAGAATCTCAGCATCTTGAACTAATAATAACAATAATGACAAAAGTAATTGTTGTTATCATTGTTATTGTTATTATCATAATCACACCCATTATTTTGTGGATCTGTTGACCTTCCATTTATGTGCTTCCCCAAAGCTGAACTGGCAGACAGCAGGGTTTAGCAGTCAGCCAGCCGCCTCCACTCAAATTGTGCTTTCACCTACTTCAAGTGCAGAAACAGCTTCTTTTTTTTCAGCTAGTGTAGATTTGTGTGGATTAGACCCGGGTCCTACAGTTGAGGGGCTGAAGGGACTCGGAGCAGAAAGGGCTCGGAAGCTGTTTGGAATTGCAAGTTGTTCCTCCCCTCTCATCATTACCGTAAAACCCTCACAAAGGCCTCAAATCCCAGTGCCTTTGAACCTGTGTTTGAAAATGAAAGACATGTCCAATGGAGAGTCTTTCCTTATTCTTCTTTTCACTGAAAGGAGGGAGAGAAAGAGGGAGAAAGGAGCTTTAGAGCCTAATTTTCCTTCCTGCTCTACATCCCCGGTTTTCTTCCGGCCTTGAGCCACTTATTGGAGGAAAAGGCAAATTTCTGGAAAAATTCCTAGAGTTTTTTTCTTTGCCCTCTAATCAACCAGCGCCCTCATCCCCTATTTTTGGCAGCGGAGGAAAAAGCAAAAGGGAAGCATGAGGGGGCAAGAGAGGAGGGTTCCTGGAGACAGCTGCTGGAGAGGTTAGTTAGAGATTTCCAGCCATTAACTTCAGTCCGAGCCAGTTCGCCCACTTAATGCAGACAAGGGCCAGGGTAAGCCAGAGCCTCAGCTTGAAAGGGGAAGGGACCCAGCTTGATCTTGTGGGGAAATTGTTTACGAGTGGGACCCTCAAAACCACAATAGGGCGGATGGTAAGAAAGAGGGAAAGCAAAGGGGGACGCAAAGAAAGGAAGGAGCAACAAAGGGAATAGTTGATTGAAAAAGTGAAACAAATCTGCCAAAGGACAGGAGCTGAAGTGAAAGAGCACGGAGCGAGCGTGATTACGGCGACCGACCAATGAGGGCCTGACGTGGGTGCTGTCGGTGGACGTGACACAATGAGTGAAGGGGCAATGAGGGTAAAGCAGAGGGGCTCTTTCTCCTTTCAAAAGCAGGATAAACGAGGAAATGAATCTGTAATCATTTCCAGAAATTGCCTTTCTCTTCGCCTCCCCTCTCCCGGCCGCTCCACTCTCCTCCGTTCATTAGCGGCCAATGGCCCGATTAAAGAATTCCATTGTCCCAGGGGGAGACAAAGAGAGAGGACCATCAGGTCAGTGCTGTCCACCTGACTGATACTTCAGGTATGGTCAGGGTTTCGAAAGCGAGACACCACTGGACTAGACATGGACCAATTTAGCATGTTTACAGCAATACAGCAGCCATTTATTTGCCTTAGAAAAACAGATAAATTCTCTTTGGATCTGGATTTTTTATTTAGTTTTTATGAGGAAATGAGGATTTTGACCAAATATTTACTGCCTTTTGCAAACATTGTCCATCACTTGTTGATGAGGTGGATCCAGGCCAGGCATGGGTGAACTTTTTGACTCGCGGGCTACATTTGGCCCTAAAATTGGACAAACTGGACAGACAGACGTGCAGTAGATGTTACCCAAAACATGCAATACACAAAAAATGTGATCAAGTGCCAGTGTCCATCTGGGAACCGGGATGGTCACAGTCTTTAGCTAGGGTCAGTTGATGGAGTCCTTGCTTCCGTCCTGGAATTGTCCAGTTTGCCCGTGGCAGCACACCTTAAACCTAAACCTCTGTGTAAATACCTTTTTTTTTTAATCTTAAGATTCTTTTCTTTTGTTACAACCAGTATTGGGCAAGTTACTTATAAAGTAACTATAAAGGTAACTTATTACTTACTGCTCTGATAAAGTAACTATGGGAAAAGTAATGCATTACGTTATTAGTAACCGATAAAAGTAGTTTTGTTACAAGTAACGCGTTAGTCACTGCTTATAACTGAACGTATATTTGGGATATATATGAATAAACATATTTATCTGTTACACGAGACGTACCCCATTATTTTACAAAAACTAAATTCTCAAACAACAATTTTGTTGTTATTATTACTATGCAATTTGTCGTATTTTAACCATAACTTTTATGGTTTCTACTCGGTTCCTCTGGCCCAGTGGAACCTTTTAACTCTTTAATCGTATCATAAAACAACCTCACGGAGATCCTTCGTTAAAAGGAAGTATTAACAGAAGTATGAAGTTTAAAAGGAAAAGGCAACAGAAGGTAAAACACGTCTGCAGTAAAAGGAAAGTTTCTCAACAAAAGAGTGACTTTTGTTAATGTGACTGAACGCCGTCTGATTGGACGACCCGCGGCGAGTCGTGGTAGCCTCTCCAAGTCGGGGAGGAAGTGTTCAGGTTTTATTGGTTTCATATGACACGACTGGACCTTTTTAAGATGTTGTAGACGCACCGGTTAAAAAAAAAAAAAAAGGTTGTCGGCCCACCGCTGCATTAAGTGCCTCTGTGATCTCCGACTTATTTATAGGCACTGTCTTTGGTCACATGGCTTCCATTTCTTCATTGGTTGAGGACCCCCTGTGGCTGCTTTTACAAGCGCAGGTATGAAAAGGTCAAGAGCTCTCCTGTTCGGGCCTCGGCCGTGGACTTAACGGAACACATTTTCCTTGACAGCAAATTTAGAGACGTCTTGTGTTTATGTCCACTTCCTCACCCTCACCATGTGTCACCTTGTGTTTTATTCCAAAAACCTGACGTCATTTAACTCGGAAATGTAATGACCAGTAAAACATGTTTTTAACTGGTTTTGGTTTTCTGTCCCGGCGGAGACGCAGACCATTATGTCTTAGCTGTAACGATGACACATCATCATCATCATCATCATCGGATGCGTTTGTTTTTCAGGGTTTCTTGCCGTTGGTTTTTCAAGTGCATAATAACAGACTGCAGCGTTGGCAGACGGAGGGTTTTTATTTGTGCCAGATGTAGATTTAGACTTTCGCTAAAATTATATCCTGGTAAAACGTCTTGTACAAAACGGACGAGTCCTTATTTTAGGAGCAATAAAAAAAGACAAAGATTTTGTTTTGTGAGAAGAACGTTCCCTGATTTAGTCTCAGTAGACCTTTATCTACCTAACCGGCTGAAGTACCAGAAGATCAGACTCTAACTTGTTAGCGAACATTTATTTTCTTAACTTTAACGGTTTTATTGTCTTCCATCAAATCGTAGCCACAAAGATAAACATAGCGAACATTTAACCGGAAAAACAACACTAATAAACTAAATGTTTTTGTTGTTGGTGTCAATGTTTTCCATCTGCAAATCAAATAAATCTGCTAGAAGTTCCTGACATGGACTGGATCTCAACCTTTTTGTTTAATACTGATGGTTGCCCTGTTGTTTTCCTTTTGATCTTTGGCCTTCTGTAATGATCTTAATTCAAATGTATTCATGGAGCTGGAGTGGCAGGATGGATGGATGGATGGATGGATGGTTGACTGAAAGGACGAAAAAGGACAAATGGGTGGATGAATATATGGATGGAAACGTGTAAACAATATATGAATGGATGGATGGTGTGTTGGATGAATGGTGGATGGATGTATCGATGGATGATGTATGGATAGATTGATGGCTGAGTGGATGAATGGACGGATGAAAGGATGAATGGGTGGATGGAAGTATGATATATGGATAGATAGATGGTTGGAAGGGTGGATGAATGGATGGATGGATGGATGGCTGGTTAGTTTGATGGTTGGATGAAATGACCAATTGATGGATTGATAATATATGGATAGATTGAGGTTGAGTGATGGAATGGACGGAGGGATGGATGGATGGATGAATGGATGGATGGTGTTTTGGTTTAACAGACACCCTTAAACACACCTTTAAAAGTTCTTGAAAGCCTTGTCCACTCTGGGGTTTGAACCTTAAACCCGTCTTGGGTTTCATTCGCCACTCAGTCAAACCTGGAGATAAAGAGGGAAATCAACCGACCCAGAAAGTTCTGCTGAACTGCAGACTGCTTGTAAAAACAATAAAAACCAAAGGACAAGTCAGAGTTATCCTCGGTGTCCAATCAGGACACGTGTCCTTCTCTGCGGAGCCTTGGTGACCTGTGAACCTCTGAGACGAAGATTAAACCCTGTCTCATCTTGGTAACAGTTTATGTTGTTTTGATGTTGACTTGGATCGAAGACATAAAGTGAGGTAAAAAGAACGTCATTTTTTTAAGGAACATTATTGTAATTTAACGACAGCTGTTTGTCCTTAAAGGCACTTTAAGACAAGATGTCTTTCAGGAAGAGTGGTGCACGATAAGGTCGCAACCAAATGTGGCGACGCTCATGGAAAGACGGCTCTTTCGTCTTTCAACCATCTCATAAAATGACTTTTATTTGCACGTTTTCCACTTTAACAGTTTGTGTGCACGCGTGCTGGCAAGTGTTTGGACGAAGCTCTTTGTCTTTGTCGAGGAGAGACGAGCACATGGTTGATCTGTGAGTTAGACCTCAGACTAGGGGTGTTAAGCTCAAATGTTAAGTAAAATCTGGGACAAATCCCAAAAACTGACCTAAATTGTCCATGTTCTTATGAAAACAAACTTTAGTTTGCGGCCAAATCTGGTACAGATTCGTCAAATCTCAAGGGCCAAATATATAAACATTTTGGGCTACACTTGGCCCCCGGGCCAGAGATTGACTCTAATACTGTTGACGATATCCTACTGGTCGAAGAGTGCATGTACACACAAAAGTGGAGTTGTGTTTTTAAGTAAAAATGTTTTGTTGTTTATGTGCAAAAGGAAAAATCGGTGCAGGGATGGATTGTGGGATTATCGTGGTCCTACCTTTCGGGATTGGATACACAATAAAAACGAGGAATAATCTTGAGTGTAAGGAATGATCTTTGATTTTTGAATGGTGAGAATACCAGGTTTCCAGCATGGCTGTTTCCTCTGAGTGTGTGTGGAGAAGATGATCCTTGTCAGTGTTCGCTGCAGATCAGATTATTCCAGGATGAATCAGATTAAGGATTCTTCAACGAGACTAAACAAACACTTGATGTGAAACTAATCCTCTCAGAGAGCGTTCTGTTCCTGGGAGAAACAGGAGACGATGTTTGCTGTCAGAGTGTGACCTTCATGACAAGACAAATTCATATGAATTGTATATATATATATATACATCTGCATATATTGGATTTTAATCTGATAAGTGACAAAAAGAGATGCAGAGATTGTTATGTTATCTTATTATATATTAACTCTTTATTAACCTTTTAGAGGTCATTGAATTACACCCTAAAACTTCATATCTTGTTTACCAATATGTACAGGTTAATCTGCAAACAGACAAAAATAATGAAAATGTTAGAGATGTTTTTATAAATATCTTCAGTAACCATAAATCAGTGAAAAATTCACTATATAAAAATATTTTATTAAATTATTTATTAAACTTTACTTTATTAAAATCCTTTGTTGCACTGCTGAACCACGATACAGTGAAGGGCAACAGCGTACAGTATTTTATATATATATATATATACACATGTATAAGACCTATACACTTATAAACAGGATGCATTCCTTGAAGCTCATGGGGGTCATAGAAGACATTACATATGTATCTCACAGCTCCACCCATATTTCACTGTGGTTATGCTACATATTTTTATTATTTGAAGTAAATCATTTGTTCAATTTTCTCATTACTTTTTGTAGGCGACAAATCTTTTCTCTGTTCAAAATCGGACGTTTCTGTGTTCATCAAATGATCGATCGTCTTCATCGGAGCAAATTTAAATAAGCAAAGCAAACATGACTGGGGAAAGTTTAACCCTGTCTCTTATACAC
>JAFBJS010001572.1:119907-141609 GCA_016785265.1 Paraplagusia blochii
TAAATATCTTCAGTAACCATAAATCAGTGAAAAATTCACTGTATAAAATTATTAAATTATTAAATTATTTATTAAACTTTACTTTATTAAAATCCTTTGTTGCACTTCTGAACCACGATACAGTGAAGGGCAACAGCGTACAGTATTTTATATATATATATATATATATACACATGTATAAGACCTATACACTTATACGTGTGTGTGTATATATATATATAAATATATACAGTAAACTATACATATATGTAATATGTCTGTGTAGATTCTCAGACATCCGGTTAATTCAATCCAAAATTAGTTACTTTGAGAGCAACTTCACATAGTAGGTTTCTTGAATATATATGTATAAATATATATATAAATTTATATATATATTTATACATTTTTATAGAAAAATATAGTAACAACCCCTGAAAAAGTGACAAGCCGTATATAAAAATATGTGTCCAAACATGTAAGGTCAGTAACTTACAGTTAACTATAAATATATCTATACATATATATATATATATATAATCAGCCAAGAGTTTCTCTTCAAACTAATGTCAAACCTCCTTGATCTCAACAGAGTTTCATTTCCCCAGTATTTTCCTCCAAAGATGGACAACTTGATCTGAGACTATGATGTCATTTTCAGTCACAGTTTACAGTCTGGACACAGTCCAAGTTCGGCCAATGAAAAAAGAAGGATTGGCTCAAAAGTTATAGTGGACCGTTCTCATTGGCTGATTCAACTTCAACACCGGGATATGAAATGTGTAACCTGCTGAATTAAAGTGTATGACCAGCTGGGGTTTTTTGATTCTACTTCACACACACACACACACAGACACACACACACACTCTCACTCACTCAGCCTGAGAATCAATTCCTGTCTCCGCTATCAATCCATATCTGGATCGTTGGCCTCCTGATGTGAATAAACGAGGATACAGGCCGAACAGCAACCCAATACTTTTTACATTTCAGCCATGTCAGTGTCAGAATGAAGTGCTGCGCGCTCGCTCTCACTTGGCAAACGTCTCCTCTCCTTTCTGTCCAAGTCTGGCTCACGTTTCCTTCGCCTGTCGATGTCTCAACGTGTGAGGATGAAGAGGTTCCTGATCGTTTCGTTCAGCGTGATGCTATTTTCATTCCCCCACGATGTATTTCCTGTCATTTCCCTGGAAAACGCACACCATCACCCTTTCGGCGGTCCTTTACAGGAGTTGTTTGGGATTCGTTGTTGGACGCGGTGAATGCAGGTGAGCAGGAAGTGTAATCCGGAGTGTTATCCCATCCCGGCCACTTTCTCTCCCCTACTGACGGCATTGGGCAGCAGTGGCAGAGTGGGTCAGTGTTTTATAATGAACAGGTCAAGCCGGCTGTAACGGATACTTGCACCTGCCTTATACATCAGTCAATTACCTAATTAGAACGCTCCCTCAGGGGAAAGCTAATACCTCGGGATTGTAGCGACGGAGAACGACGTCCATGTGAACTCAGGCTCCTGACAGACAGACAGGTAACTGTACGACTGACAGTTGTGAAAGTCTACAGACAGCCGTCCTTGTAGGGACACAAGGCAGGTACTGTTCTTAAGGCTCCTAGATGGTTCAGCTGAGTTTGGGGACGGGTTACTGGTTACAATTTTCAGTATTGGATCCGGAAGGCTTAGTTCAACTCTACATGCTTCTACTGAGGTGTTATGGGCATACCAACACACATATCGTCCAGTGGGCTAACCACCCACAGTAAGGGTCATAGTGTGATGAAGCGTGATTTGGTTGGCAGTCATGGAGACTATTGCCCCTGCGATTTTTTGAGTACCGTTTTGAGCTGGTCCCTACCCTCCCCCAAATTACAGCTAATGCTGTGTTACAAGGCTCCCAAGAAGATGTCTCGGATTTATTTAAGACTATATTTTTAACTGAATTAGGCTTATTTGAGCTTTTACTTTGGCCCAGAGGCAATGTCTCTGTGGTGTGAAACTCCAGGATTCCCCTCCTGGGCAAGTTTGAATCCCGATGGGAGCAACTGGCCAGTGGGCTTACCACCTGGAGACCTTGCGACCCAGGAACTGAGAAGCGGTTTAATATGGATGGTCTCATTTGAAAGAGTTCTAGAAGGGGGTTCTTTACTTTTCCAAGAGTTGGGGGTTGAAATCCACTCCTTCCATAGGTACAGTAGGGTCGTACTTGGGTACTCGTATGACGTCAATTATGCTACATTTTTGCTCTTTGGAAAGGAGTAAGATTATTTTCAAATTAGTAAGTGCTTAGAGGGGAAAGTCAGGATTGCAAGTGAAGTGCTCACAATACACCAAAACAGGTATGTGTGTGTGTGTGTGGAAGCATTGACATTTAGTGTAAGGAACAATGGAAGAGAAGTCCAGTATTTTCTTGCACAGATCAGGTACCAAGGAAACTCATGGGAAAAAGTTGTCAGTGCGACTGTGATACTATAACAACCTGTCCTCTGCCCATGTCCTCACTCTCTCTCTGCCCTCCAGCCCTCCACATCCACCCCCCCCATGAGAACGTGATCCTTCTGTATTTTGCAATGTAAACCCATATAACCTGTACGCTATGTTTTCTTCCTGTTTTTGTCTTTTCACAGTTCAATTTACAGAAAAATTACAAAGAAAAGATTGTTTTTTTCAGTTGCTTCTCTGGGGAGTTTTCAAAAGACGGTTGGGTCGAAAAGACAAAACTGAACTGAGGCTTTGTTTATCTTTATTAAATTAAATCTCTGGAATTAATTAATGTTGTTGCTCTTTAATATTAACTCTGCCTAAGCCTGAGGATTCTTCATTTTGACTTGACTTGATTACTAAATATTAGCGATCAATTCAATTACAATTGATTGAGATTTAATGTAACCTTAGGCAGATTTTCTCTTTTCAGAACATCTTACAAATATGGTTTCTAAATATCTGCTGGTAGGAAAGTTTGGATTTTGATCTACTTTTATTACATCTCTAAGTGTCTATGAATGGACAGAATTCTGACCACCTTGTCACCAGCCTTTTTAAGAGCTCTTTCCAGGATATTTCTGGTGCGCTATTTTCTGAAACACGAGAGCAGCCAGTCTACCGGTACTTTGAAAAGAACAATCACAGAACCTTTTTTGACCCTCAAAACTTACCAAGGTTGCACTAAAAATTTTGGTAAGATTTCTCAGCACCAATCGAGGTCAGTAAACACAACTAGATACTACAAATAGGCGCCCTGTTGATCAATGAGAAAACTCTAGGTTTTTAAGTGCACCTTATGGTTTGGGAAATTCGGTATTTCTATTGAATGACCTCAGACTGACACCTTAATCAGGATTGTACTGTCATTTGGGTCAGTGGGGGTTTAGAGGTTAAAGAGGTAAACTTGCTTATGACACCATCCCCACTCACTGGTTTCTGGGCCCTCAAAGCTGATTTGTCTCATTCCTTGGGTTATGATAGAGCGTCGTCCCATCCTCCAGAGTCCCTGTCCTTTATTCAAGCCATGATACCCAAAGAAACAACTTGACAGATTGAAAAGCTCCACAAAGACACTTACAACTAATTCTCTTCCAATAAAAATGAAAGAAAATCCAGAAGTTTGATGTTTTGATGATTCACACTTTAGATAATGACTGTAATTTGAAGTAAATTGACTTTTTAGCATTTAGAAATCCACTGTTGTCAGTGTGCGGACTGAGGCCGGGGCAGATTAATAATCAGATCAGACAGTCTGCTTGTATCTACACCGGGGTTTGTTTGGGCCGGCAGCAGCTCTGAGGCGATCAGAGACACTTCAGCTGTGATTAAGTCACACACTTAAACCCCTGGAGGCCAGGAAGAGAAAGGACGGGAAGAATGAGTGATGAAGCCGTGGCTCTTCGGAGAGGCAGCGTACAAGGGTTGACCGTTCAGGATCACTAATGTTAGTCTATACATCCTCATATAGGTTTCCCTCATGACCCCGTCCCCGCCCACTCCTATCCATCAACCAAATGCACAGCTTCACCCCGTTCCCCCACTGGGCTCAGTAACCAACACCGTGGCAGCTGCTCACGTAATGTTCTTACTACGCAGCCGAATCAATTCTTGCTTATTAATAACAGCTACAGTGTAAATATCTGTGCTGCTCAGGAGATGGATGGAAGTGGAAGAAGAAAAGAAAGGCCGGGGTCACAGAACATGCTCCTAGAAATCAATTTTCACACAGGCGGACTATTAGGTTATTGAGAAGTGGGATGACGGATCACACGTGTGCGTGCACTTCCTGTAAATCACCTGATTGTGTGTGTACTTCCTGTAAATTACTTTACGGTGTGTACTTACTGTAAATTACTTGACAATATTTCAGGAAAATCCCACGACTGAAGAGCAGGATACTCTTCTTACCAACACTTAACTAATGATCACTACGCCCTAAATACACCACCAGTCAGTGGCAGCTGTGGTAAAGGTGATCCAGTTGGGTTGTTCCATTTGTTGGGTCAATCTTTTGATCCGATCTTTCGCTCACTCCCAGTTTGATCTCCAGAATAAGGGAAAAAGAAGAACCGGCCTCAGCAAGAAATTCCGTAGTGCTCGCCGACTCGGAGCTGCTAATACAACTAATGCAGTAATGTAAGGGCCGAGGCGATTAATGAGAGCGCTCTGGCCCTGACATCTCAGACACCCTAATGTTGCTGCAGTGTCTCCCGAGCCGTGCTTTAATCCATCACTGGTCCCTGTAACCCAATTATGGCCTGACACTTTTCTTTTAGCTCCTCTGCTTCTGGGTCCTTCACACACATCCACAAAAGGGCAAACATCACGGACACACACACACTCACACACACTTAGATAAGAACGTCACAGCATCAGATGACTGCCATCAGAGTAAGAGAGGGGGTGGGATGCTGTTCCTATGTAGCCCAGAAGTTTGGACTTCTCTGATTTGGAGTATTGTTGTAATGACGATCCCATTTAGAGGAAAACAGAAGGTAACTCACAGATCAACTATATATTTATTATATCTATTGGTTTTCCTTTACGTCCATCTCCTTCCAGAGTTCTATCAGTCGTTCAGCTTCTACACTTCTTGCACCTAACCAGCATCATGTGGCAGCTGTAGCCAATCCCAGCAGTCATTAGGGGAGACTGGATCAACAAACCATGTATATTCATTTTTCACGAGCCACATTTTGGCCCCAAGAAGAAAAAGGAAAACAAGCAAATTAGCCAACAGAGCATTCGGATGTCAGTTAGCTTGAAGTCATTTCCTACTGTTTTGTCTACTGCCTTAAAGGTGTGAAGGTCCTGGACTGAAGAGTTACAGTAGGACGATCACAGGTTCAAAACCTGTTGGCAAGTAATGGTCATTCTCTGGGTACCCCTGATGTCTGTTGGGTTAGGTATTAGGTATTTAGGTAGGTAGGTAGATTAAGAATGAACTGGAACTTAAAACCTGTAAGGCGGCAGTGAGGGCATAGCGGTTAGGGAGGCTCCACAAGGCTTCAGGTTCAGAGCCACCAGCTGCCTGGTTGCCACTGAGGTGCTGTGAGCGTAGCACCTTCCTGACCCACATAACTTGCACGCCCACCACCCACAGGAAGACTCATGGGCGCAGTGTGATTTGGGTGGCGCCAAAAATAGCAGCTCCAGAGTAGAACTCCTTGTTCATGTTTACCCCTGCATTCTTGAGTCCCTTTTCCAATCCTTCACTGTACCTCCAACTCCAAACTGTATGTCTCACCTTTGCCCCAGTGGTGGGGCCGTTAGCTCTGATCATTTCTTCACTGCCGTGATATTCAGTTTCTATATTCAGAGCTGAGGTCTGGATTAACCAACTTCCTGTTTTCATTATTGTCATCTCCATGAAACTCTTTCCTTGTTATGATTGTAATCAGAGCATGATGCTACACTAACATGCCTCATTCCCAGAGGTACATCAGCGCTCCGATTTAGCTAACCAGGCGATCGGGGGGCGGCTACATATTGCATTTTTCATGAAGTCCCCTGTGCAACATTTATGATTCGCCCTGAAGGCTTAAAAACAACACTTAACTGTGTATCCCGCTAGGATAATCCCAACATCTGGAACACTCGGGGCATTTGTGATACACTGTAGGTACATACGCTAACAACGCTGACCTCCCTGAAGCCCCCACCGCCCCCATACGCCCTGTCACTCAGTTATGTCACATGCAGAGTAACAGCTCCGTCAATCAGAAGATCTATGCGCCGGCTTCCTCTAAATCAGGTGGATTGACTCCTTAAGAGTTACTGGAGGAGCCTACTTCCATTAGCCACTCCCCAACTGCAAATTAACTTAAATGTAGCCGCTCAATAAAGTTCAAGACAATCATTTGCATGTCAGTGTCCTTTTCCTCCTCCCTGTGTGTCTCCCAAACGTCCAGCTGATGCAGCAAAACCTCAGATCGCTGGGACTCCTCTGCACAAGGACCAATTAGCCAGAAAGCAAATAGTTAAATGGAGGAATGGTGATTTATAACATCCATATTTATGTTTTTGATGGTTAATTCTTTAGTTTTAATGTTCAAAGTTTAATTTTTATTTGAATTTTGCCTGATCTGCAAAGATAGATCTCATTTGAGATACACTTTGACCAACAGCTGGAGTTGTTATGGGCCTGTTTGCCATATACATACCGTACTGGAATTAATCCACAAGGTTTCAGGTCCTGACTGAATATTTATTGAAAAATAAACTGTAAATTAGTGCCTGAAGCAAAAGAATATTTTTTAACCAGGCCTGGCTTGGCTCCAGTGGCTGGAGCCCCGAGCAACTCCCTGGGCTGCCTCTCTTCAGGTGTCGCCACTGAATATATGTTGATTTTTGGGAACATTGAATCGCAAACAGCCGCTTAATATTATTAATATAAAACAAACATCAGTGGTATTTGCCTTCATCTGTAGCCTTTCCAGATCCTTGTTATGTTTTTTTACAGACATAAAACAATTCTCTGTGCTATTAATACTACAAATCCTACCAGTATATAAGGGCTTTTTACTGGTTGGCCTACTGTAGTACATATTTGATATGATCTTGTGGGCCAAATATAATTACTCTATGGGCCAGATTTGGCCCCCGGGCCTGAGTTTGATACCTATAACAGTATGGTGTAGTTTTATTTGGGTAACAGTCATGGAAACTGCTACCTGTGTGAGATAAGAGGATGAAAAGTTGAAGATGGTCAGACAAGACCTTTTAACAACGCCAAAGTACTACCCACCTACCTACCTAGTACCTATCTACCTACCTATCGGGGTTTCTGTCCGTCCATCTGCCTATGTATCTATCTGAGCCTTGAAGGAAATACAAAATGTTCCTAAACATCGGTTTATATAATGAATTTAAATGTTTGTGTCTGCAGCGCCTCATCCCACTCCACCCGTCTCCACTCCACTGCAGCCCCTGGGCGTCTTCAGCATCGGATGTCATCCTGCAGGAGACGAAGTAAGTCAGACAAACACGTAGGCCCGACTCTGTGGAGAACCTTGACGAATGCTCAAGTGCTGTAAGTGCCCGGGAGTCGTCTTACAAGAAACACTTATTGCATTTTGTATTGAGCATGATGGTATGAAAAATTAATACCGGGTATAGTGTGCGTCTTCCTCTCCTGCGTCTGTGCGAGTCGGTATCACTGTGCATTTGTATGCATGCAAATTCTAATGCATTGTCTAACTTGTGTTTGGTTGCATGATATGATTTCAACACTGATTCCAAAGGCTGATGCGACGTTTTCGTGCTTCGTCCCCACTCTCATCTCCGCAGCTATTATTGACAACACAGGCTTCAGTCAATTTACTGCGTTTGGGGTTTTATCGCCCTCGGTCGGCGTCTTTATCGACTCGTCTATTGGCAAAACAACAGTAAAAAAATATTACCCCAAAGTCAATGATATAGGTTTTAAAAGCTAAAACAGCTGAAAACAACGCTGCACAAAAATCGAAGTACTTTACAGTAATGTATGTGAAACACATTGTGATATGTTACACATTATAAACACACCAGGGTATCATGTTTCTGACCCGTTTTTATGAAAGTACTTAAGCCAGAGTCCTTTGAACTTTGCTCATGTCAGTTCCCAGGAATTACATACATTTTTTTTTCCGAAGCGTTTATTCCCTCTTCGGTGCCATCTTTGTTTCATTTTATATTTGCAGTTAACCTGTCTTTAAATCATGACGGATTAGTCCGGGCAGATCAAAAGAAATGTCACGGAAACAGATTGCACATGAAAAATAATTTGATATACATTTTTCTCAGGTTTCCAGTCCTCGGCTGTGGGATTGGACGGGAGTGAAAGGACTTTTAAGGTTTCTCTCCCATTTGATTGATAAAGAGATATTTTTTTGTGAGCACTCAGAGGGGAGATGCTCTGAGTCGTACCAGAAGCATTCTGGGAATTCTGGTGGCTCTAGGGTTGATTGGTAACAGCTTGAAGTGTGAGGTTCAAGGTTTCAGTATTTCATCGTTACTACGTTTGGATACAATGGACTTTTTTTAGGGTGGCTGAACATCAGGTAGCAACAACAGAATTGTTGATAACTTAAAAATATTTCGCAAACGAATATAAATATTCTTACGTATCCCATAATATATTTCACATAATAATTTTTTGTTGGCCTTTTCAGTTTGTTTCAGTAATGACTCAAGGATAAGGGTTTGAGGTTTGCAGGTTTTAAGAGATGTCCATCAGTCTGGTGGATGTCCTTCTGTAGACTGTTTGACCAGCTATAACAGGAGCATCCAGCTACTGTTTTGGTCTGTTATAGGTTACAGCAGGGATTCTGGAGGGTGAAGAGTTTGGATAGACAACCGAACATGAATTGACAAATGTATTTTTTTGTCTTTCTGTCCGTCTGTCCATCCATGCATCAATCTATCCGAATTCTTAAACCTTGAGTTTCTTAATACATATACACGAATACACGATTCTGGAGTATTCCCTGATCAATAATGTTGAGTTTCCCGTATGTATACATATATTTTCGTTGACTGTATTATGTTATCACGGACCAATAGATAATGTAAATACACAAAGATGCTAATTTATACTGATTGTCAGCTGCTCACTCTCTGGACTTCAATTGATTGACTGTGAACCTTTGAGCTGATTAGTTGTAATATGAAGCAGAGCAATGAGTTAAAGATGCTGAGATTCTCTTTAGGAGAGACAAGGATGGACAGGATCAGGAATAAGATGATTAGATGATTAGAGGGACAAGACAGACAGGAAGGTTTGGAGAAAAAGCTAGAGAAGACAGATTGAGATGGTTTGGACACGTTCAGAGGAGGGACAGTGGGTACATTGGTAGAAGAATGATCCTAGAGATGGAGCTACCAGGTAGGAGACAAAGAGGGGATTGATGGATGTAGTGAGGGAGGACATGGAGGTAGTTGGAGTCAGAGTAGAAGATACTGAGGACAGGGGGAGATGGAAAAACTCACTGTGGGAACAACTGAAAAAGACCAACTACTGTCTGGACTGAAGAGCGAAATAACAAAATAAAATACACACACTGATTCCAACTTATGTCAAACTTTTAGACGTTCCCTTGTTAATAAGACCTGAATGGTGAGGTCTTATCAGTAGAATAATGAACAAATTCCCGAAGGATATTTCCGAAGGATAAATAAGGTTGTATCTATCCATCTATCTTCGTGCAGCCTCTGGATACTGTACAAAGTCCATATGAATAGAAGTATTTTATATTGTTATTCCAGCCCTGAAGGTAAACGGTAGTGGAAATATGACATGTCACCGACACGTGGTTCAATGTTTAGATAAGACCTCGTCTGTCGTCTGCGGTGTGATGCCCCACACTTCATTTGTCTTCTGTTTTTAGAAATCAACCAAATGCTTCAGGCACTGGTCGTTCTGACTCCCACCACTACACACTGCAGCAATTATCCTCCATCCCTGATCCCTCCTCTCCAACCCTCCGATCCCAGATCCCAGGTTACTTCCACCACAACGGAGACACTTCCAAACCACATATTCACACACTCTCATCCACACCCTGAGGGGAAACCCAATAGGTCTGCAGCGAGTGCTTCGTCGCGCCTCAGTTCTCCACCTCAGCCCTGTTCCTTCGTGCTGCCTCTGGGGCTGAGAATGAAGCCCCGGTTCAGATAACCTCATGTGTCGGTGACTGCTATAGAAAAGCCAATAATACAGTAATAACAGGCATGTTGGCTGTCACTGATAGACATATCACAAACTCTCTAAGAAATAGCGTCCTAAAAGGAGCGAGGTTGAGACGTGGGCATGATCTCACAAAGCCAACGCCGAGGTGCAACCAAGTGTGCTAAGACCTGTATCACAGGATGGACAAAGAGTCAAGGGATACAGCAATACAAGGAAGACAAAGTGGTTGATGGCCTAATTGTCAGCGCCAATAGCTAACCTGTAACTCACTCGTAAGGTTTTACAGCAACTATTCTAGGAGGTTCTACAATTAACTGGTTTATGTGTCATCAAAACTGTAAACTCAAGAATTCACAAAAGATTTACATGGGCAAGATATTTTAAAAAGTCAGGACGTTAGGATCCAATATCAAAAATGCTAAAACCAATATTCAAAAAGTATCCAAAAGGATGGAAACTGCTGCTAAAAATGTAGAGTTTGATGCATGTTTTAATGAAAAGGCGCTACATGGGGCAGTTGGTAGCCTAATGGTTAAGAAAAAGGACTTGGGTCCCCTACCGCCAAGTTACCGATGAGGTGCCCTGAGCATGGTATCACCCCCACACACTGCTCCTCAGCTAGCTGCCCCCTGCTCACTATGCTGTTGGGTTAAAAGGAGAGGAAAAATTGTACCCTCCAAAAACTTGGGATGATCAACTTCATCCTTCCTTCCTCCTACTTACATAGACGGAATAGAACTCTAGGGAAGGTTTCTATGTCGACTGAAATTAAAATTTTCTGTAGAGTAACAATTTATTCCTCAAAGGCACCTTGTCAGAATAAGGTGCCTTCTAAGGAAGGTGTTTCAGGCAAGTTGAACTAGAAAGAGACCTCGGGGTGGGCCTAGTACCAGGGTGACAGTTTTTATCGCTATTCTGATCTGGGAGCACAAGGGGTTCCCCAGTATGGGTAAGCCCCTCTTGCCAAGGACTGGGGAGTTGGGGGCTCTTTGATAGAGCTTTTGCTCCCATGACCTGATCCTGGATGAACCAGATGAAGATTGATGGATGGATAATAACTCAGACAAATTATCTAAAGACCATTTCATCTAGGACTTTCTGACAAACCTCTTTTAATGTTTGTTTCCAGGCACCAGTTTCCCAAAAGGTTCTTGTCTAAAAGTTTCCTTTCTGTGGTAAATCAGCTGCATTTCTAAAAAGTTCATCGAGGGTCTAGGATTTTTTTTCCCTTTTGAAAGCATTTCAGCTTTTGATGGTATCTCCTAGTTGTCTGATCTGAGGTCAAGTGCTGCATCAAACCCTTGTTAAAGTGAGTTCTGCCTCCAAAATGAAAGACAGGCAGTGAGATGATGCTTTCTTATGATATCGATCCCACGTCTTTGCCCACTCAAACCTCTCAAGGCCGACATTAAAATGTCTCCCTTCCTATCCGCCTCCTTAATGACTCTCATCCACGCACACTCCATTCTCTTAGCCTCTGTCTCTTCACTCCTTGATATTAAGTGTGTGTGAATGTCTATGGACTGTTAAGGTTGCTTTTGTACACTTTACTGGTTATGGACGCCTTAAGAGCTTATGGATTAAAAGAAGGATGTTGATAGTGAGTGCACGGCGAGGCATTAGGAGCTCTTTATTAGCTAATCACATGGACAATGGGCTTAAAGCGCTACCATAAAACAATATCACAACAAAGGCAGGGTTCCCTCTCCATTTACATTAATTAAAGGGGCTTCTGCTGATGATAAACGGGGCAGACATGGTTTTAAGGAGATGATAATGTTGTCATATGTTTGCATAGGAATTACTTCATATTAGAAAATTAATTACTCACCACTAAAGACCCAAATGCATGGCCTCACAAAGGAGGGCATCGTAAATCCATCGATTTTCACCGGTGTTCTGTGGAAAATCAATCACACCGTGACACTGGAAATAATATATATATATATATATATATATATATATATATATATATATTATACATGTATATAATGTATATATAAACATGTATTTATACTTTAGGCGCACATAAAAGTCACATAAAAGTGCAGTGCGCCCTATGTATGTTGTTGTTGTAAGGCGGACGTAGAGGACAACACCATGAGAACTTTAAAGGGGGAAGCGTAGGCGTTGTTTTGCTTGCGCTCTTTTTTTTTAAATAGCACACTTGTATGCTTGTGTGTGTTGTTGTAAGACCGACACAGTAGAGGACACCGTGAGAACGTTAAAGGGGGAAGTGTGGCTGTGGATTGTATATAAAACCCTTGCCTTATGTGTGTGTTAAATATAGTAATGGGACACAAAACTGAGACTGAGCCTTTTAGTGTGGTGCGCCTTATGGTCCTGAAAATATGGTAAAGTGTATTTTTGATTTTGGTGTTTACATGCTATCATTGCGTATAGAGCTCTAGCACTAAAGTCACACTTTGCCAAAGAAATTCTTTCTGTTCCGGGCCTGGAAAAGGTGCCGTTTAAGCCTGACCAAAAAAAAATTTTGGCTCCCAACATTTTGAATAAAAAAACCTCCTTAGAAGTTTCATACTTTCTTATTTATTGAAGTATAGTTTATAGAGTGCCAGCCTTCCCTCACTCACATGTCAATCTCCAACCTTCAACTGTCCGCCAGCTGTCGGCAGCTCTTGGACGTCAGACAAGAGACGAGCGGACAGATCTGTGGTGGATGTAATTCTTGGGTTTTTATCAACGTTCATCACCCTGTCTGATGATGATCACAGAGCCAGGAGGAAGTTTGGGACGTGTGTGTGATGTGAGAAAACCTGACAAGTCCAAACAGGCCCAGACACCAAGGGTGGAGGCTGACAGACTTAAGTTGACTTAAAAAAACTATTTGAAACAAGCTTCAGAGTAAAGGCCAGTTCTAAGTCCTTATAGAGTGTTTCCACGCATTACAGCATTTTGACTAAGATTTTTTATTTGCGTTACATTTATTGCGTCTAAAATATTTTTGTTAAAGCATCATACTTTTAGGTAATATATAGACAACAAGAATGCTAGTGATCGTTCTCTGTCTTCGGTAATCTGTTGCCAAACTCTGAGCCACTCAGGGAAAACCATTTGCATCATGTTTGACTCACTGTTCCCAACTAACTCCATGATGGCTAGATCAAACAATGTTGCTATATAGAATGAATTTTACATCATTGTTATTATTGATGGGTGGCAGTGATGGCCTAGTACAGGCACGGCTAACCTAAAAAGAGCCGCCTGTGGCTGCAGGACTTTGTTCCAACCAACCAAGAACACATAAGTTGACCAATCAGCTGTCTGGTGACTGAGATCAGCTGATTAAATCCATCAACTGCTGCCTGGTTGGAACCAAAACCTAGCAGCCTCAGGGGCTCTATCTGGAACAGGTTGGCCATGCTTGACGTAGTGGTTGAGGAAGTGGACTTGGGTCCGCAAGGGTTTGAGGTGCTCTAAGCATAGCACCTTCCTGACCCACATAACTTCCACTACACTCACCGCCCACCCACAGTATGAAGCAGTGTGATTTGGGTGGTAGTCATGGAGACTGCCGCCCCTGTGATCCGGTAATTGTCATAAAGATGAATGAAGGAATGTTGTAAATGATTGTGGGAATCCTTTACATTTGTAAAGTTTTGTTCAAATCCATTGTAAAAAAAATAACCTTTTTTTTATCGTCATTAAAAAAATTGTCACCAAGGCTTGTGTTGGGTTTTATCCCCACACCTTAACGTGTCATAATTTCCTTTGCGCAGGAATGAAATCAGGTCACGGCGAGCTGTGAAGAAACGCTTGTCACCACGGGTACATGTACGATGACCATGGAAGGATTTTTATAACACGTGTGTGAGCAACCCTTCAGGCCATGGCTGAAGTAATGATTTACTAAATGTCAAATGAGCAATAGTGTGGAGGAAACACCATGCAGGCGTGTTTGCTGGAAGCTCTTTAGCATTTCACGCCCTGATTGTGAGACAGCTCCGTTGGTCAGCCTGGGCACCAGGGCGGCACCAGCACTTCCTGTGAATTAATGCCTCAGGATTAGACGCACACACTCTTGGTCACATTAGGCAACGGTCAAGTCTTTTTATGGATCTTGGACGCACACCAACACACATGAACATGTTACTGCCAGCAGTGCGAGGAGATAAGGTCACAAGGAGCTTGAATAATCTTGAAATCTGTTCTTTTAAGGTTCATTTTCTAACCCCCTAAACCGTCCTGCACGTAAAAAAGCTTTTAAGGGTTTTGCTGCCTCTGGTGGCGGGCCAGTGAACCCTCCTGGGTGTGGACTGAGAGGTTGCCTTGTTGGTTGTCATCCCTGCTCTCAGGGTGGTCTCTGGGGTCTGCAGCGACTGCAAAGACAGAGAACGATCGTTAGCATTCTTGTTGTCTAATCACTTTCTTTTCTACTTCCTTCTGCTATTTCTCCACGATATCATTTATTCATCAACACTCAGCGTTGGTAGCGTTGTCCCTGAGACCTATGACTTTTTTTCAGGTTTCTGAGTAGAAAATAAAATACAGATGGTGAGGAGTCGAACATGCAAAGATGGCATGCACCGATGCAAATAGCACTCTGAACAAATGATGCATACTGTATAAAAAAGAAAGATTTTATCATTTCTCCCTTGTTGCTTCCGTGAGAGAAGTAATGAAGAGATAAATTAATTCTGAAAGAAAACAATATAGTGAGATAGAAACTTTCGAAACGATTCCTCTATTTAAAGTCTTAACACTTCTGCGAGTCGTGTTTCCATTGAATTCTTCATGGACTTTTCAGGTTTATATATGACCTGATGCGACACATTTTGGCTTCCATATCTTATTTGAGAAACCTATAAGTCATGGTATCCTAGCTTAAGCTGATATTTAGTTACTTCTGGCTGCCCTGCCATGAGCACTTTACCAACTTAGAGCTACATTTTTCAACTTAGTGCTTTGCTTTTTAGTGCTTTGCGGGAAAGGTTTGCAAGAGTCAATGTATCATTCTCTCATGAGAGTGTTTCCATTTAATCTTTTCTCTTTGTGAGGAAAGTAATTTTCCACCCCTCCTTTCGGGTCCAGGTCCTAGAGGCAACAGTTGGAGTAGGAATGCCCAGACTTTTTTCCTAGAAACTTCCTCCCCTAGGTTATACTGGGGGAATCCTGAGACGTTCCCACAAGTGCCAAGACGCTCCAGCATGTACCAGTTTTTCCTCTGGGTCTCCTCTAGTGCCTCCTGAAGGAGTGGCATAAGGGTGACATAAGATGTGGATGCCCAAGCCACCTCAACTGATGTCTCGATGTGGAGGAGCACATCTACTCCGTGCTACGCCCAGGGATCCTCACCCTATCTCTGAGGGAGCGCTCTACCACCCTATGGAGAAATCACAGTTTTTAGGTCATGACTTTTTGGCTCAGCTTTTCCTACACCACATAGGATGGATACAGCAACCAGATTACTGCAGCCACTGCACCCATCAGTCTCACACTCCACCCTTTCTTCACTTGTAAAAATGTCCCTAACCCGACAACTGCTACACCAGTGTATAAATAGTGACCACTGTAATTAGTCAACAGTGAATGTAGGTCATGTTGCCCAGTGCTCTTGTTCTGAAGAGACAATGTGACAAAAGAAGCAGGCTGTGAAGGGAGCCGAGGTGGAGCATCATGGGACTTGAATGTTTATGGTGCGGTAGTGACAGAGAATCTTCCTATTGGGTTTGACACACCTCTGCAACCTCCTCTGGACATGACATACCAGCGCATACAAGGGGACATCTCCATCATTTAAACCTCCTCTCTGATGAATCCAGGCAGATCAGTTGTCAGTGACTGTCCAAGGAGTTCATTTGTCAGCAACTGGGCTTCTTCTTGGAGACTAGGAAACTGATGAAGTCCATCTGTTGAGGTATAGAAAGTCTCTCGCGCTCCTAGAAGAAGTGTAGATGCTAACAGCAAAACTCTTCAAATAACAGATCTTGAAGTAGCAGTGCTTTAGGCCAGAGATGATGTCCCTGCCATTGGTGTGGTTCTGAGGGGCTGATACTGTGCAATGGGTGATGGTTATGGGAGGAACCCCAGTGGCTCAATCCCTGGTTTATTGTCTGGGGAAAGCGAAATCCAGGGTTCTCTGCAAATACCGTTGACCCATTAATTCAGTGCTTCTCTATTATTTTCTGTTACCCCCTAGCAAGAAGCAAAAAAATTAGTGCCCCCCCACCACCCACTCACTGTGGCAACTATAAATAATAGCATTTGTCTATAAAATAGCTCTAGTTACACCTCTGCATAACATCGTATCCTTGTTAAGATAAAGAAAACAAAAAGAACAAGATATAGTTCAACTTACAAGGATGTGCAATTACACTTTAGTAGTACGACGGAATAAAAGCATGTTACCCAGGGTCACACTCACACCCCTGGGGCCCGCCCCACACTTTGAGAAGCACTGCATTAATTGAAAAGAATGATGAAAATGAGTGGATGGATGGATAAAATATCTTTAGAGTCAATACATCTAACAAGACAAAACAATAAATAGAATATCTATGACCCCCTGCAGGACCCTCGTGGACCATCTCAAGGCCACGGACCTTCTGTTGAGAACTCCCCGGTCTAAAAATCTCAAAATCCTTAAAGAAGGCAACCCTTAAAATTGTAAACACCCCCCCTAAAATCTGTCTTCACTGCAAAGAAAGACTCATTCAGAAATGTGGGCTGTGAGTGGAGTGGATATTTGGCAGCCGGTGAATGTATATAGACTGTAAGACGTCCAGATTAGGGGACATGGTCTGCTTCTGTTTAACAGTAAAATATGCCATTATATTTACATTAGACCAACATTCAGCTTCCTCCAGGGTTACATGATGAATGGACGCCATCAGCAGCCTGACAAAACCAGCCGGCTGACGTCACCCTCTCCGTCCACCACCGGCTCCACCTACTGTATGTTCTGTATCCGTCAGTCCTGAAGGAGAGGTTGACAGAAGTATATTTTTCATCTTCTCAGCCATCGTGTCCAACTCGGCTCCACTTTAGTTTCACTCGGTGATGGGTTACAGTTTCTAGGTAACTACCAATATGCCCCAAAACTGAATTCTGCCTGCCATTCCAGCAAACTTGGCAACCCAGGTATTCTTGTTATTGGATTTTCATTATCAAAGTGCGACATCAACTGATATGTACTGTATAAATATATTTAAATATATATGTCATTATCTTTTGATGACAAAAAGGCAAGCACCAACTTGCTTTATTGATAAAAATAAACCAGGTTTGTTGATAAAATATATATACACATATATATATATATATTACTTTATTTCAAAATAAAAGACATGCATTTAGTTGAAAATCATAACAGTGTTGCAACCCAATTACACCAGACCCTAACAGTAACCAAAATCCATATGTGCTAACATGAAATGATGAATAAAGTATTGAATAGTAATGATAGTAAAGTAATACTTTTAGAATCCTTTAGACCATATGTGTCAAACACAAGGCCTGGGGGCCCAGTATGGCCCGTCATGTGACCTTGAATGGCCCGCAGGAGCTTACAAAGCATTTTATAATGTCAATGCAGCAGCTTCATAGAGTAAAAATATTTTTATTACACCGTAATGAACAATATAAGTGACATAAATTAATGATAATAAACTGCAGTAATATGTATTAATATTACATGTTGTGTGCCCCCTGTAAAAAGATGATGATTGGGTAAATAACGAAGCAAAATTATAATATAGATTAATAGTATAATTCAGACAGGTTTTGCTGGCCAGATTAAAAAGCCAAATGGGCCACATTCGGCCCCCAGGCCTTGGTTTGCAGAGCTGCATATACACTGCTTGACTGTGATCAAATGTTTGAGTTCTACTATAGGCTGATCCCAACCCTCCCTCAACATCCCAGAGGAGAGTTGCAATAAATTAATTAAACCTAAAATTATTATTTTTAGGTTAATTATTAGCAAAAGTAACTTTTGCAAAAATTTGAGTTTATGATTAAGATTTTCAATCGTAGCTTTATCATTTATTCTATTCCCCATTCTGCAGCTTCTGGCAGTGACTCCTTCTCTGGTACCTGAGGTTCTCCTTCATGATCAGGTTATGTCGGGTTTACGTTAACAAGTTGAGCCATAAAACTGGTACTTTTCTCCTGGTATATTTTACTGCATACAATATGACATCAAATAGCTCCATCATAAATTTTTATGGGAAAAAAAATGTCCTGGAGCATAAATGACTGAGACAAGACTTCTGGACTGGCTGGTACCTGACAGGAAGCAGATGCTGCTGCATTGGACATGCTACTAAACATGTCTGTCTCCAGTTCTGTCCGTAGTGTGATGTCATCAGTCAAATGTTTGTTGGACTGAAAAAGACCAAAAGTCCAGAATTCTAGAGCCGACGATTTCAGTTTATCTCCCAGTTTTCCTCCTGCCTCCGTCAGTTGGAGTCCAATCTAAACAACTACTGTCTCCACCTTCCTGTTTAGAGCTATATCTGTCTGTCTGTTACTGTTCTGTCTGTAGCTCTGGCCCGGTGTCATTTCATTGTGTTAATGTGTCTCTGTTCTCAGCTTTAGCTTCTCTCAGCTATTTTTGAGTCGTTGTTTGTTGTTGGTTGGAGGTTTGTTTACGCTGCCTTGTCCTGGTGTTGGTGTCAGTGTTCAGTTCAGTTTCAGGAACGTTCCAAAACTGTTGACTGGACAGTTTTACCCTTGGACAGCAATAAATGTGGGGACGAAACACAGACAAACAAGTCTGTGCTAATGATCTATCTTAGCAAACCAAGTAAAGGCTAAAATTATTAACATTATAATTAGATTTAATTCACAATTGTATTTAATTAATTAATTTACAATTATTGAAAAAAATAAAAGCCTGGCTTGCCTGTCACCCCTGAGTAAATGTTGATTTTATTTTATTATTTAAGTATTAGTATTTAAGGCCTATATACTGTTGCGCCAACTCTAGTACATAATATGATATGATCATGTGGGCCAAATACAATTATTCTGCGGGCCAGATTTGGCCCCCGCACCAGAGTTTGACACCTGTGTTCTAGCTACTGTATCTTGTATCCTCAGTTCTTAGCTCAGATGGAGATATTTAGCCTCCTCAAGACAATTTTTTGCGGAAATGTTGAAATTGCAGCGAAATGGCGGAAAGTTAATAAAAATAACCCTCCCTCAACATTGAATTTTGAGTGAGAAGCTTTTTAGATCTATTACTGCCACCTACTGGGTTGTAATACAATAAAAAATTAAGTTATCATTAGCTAATGCAAGTTTTCTGATTTAAAAAAAAATAAATACATTTGAGTCAATATTTTCTGTCCTGGGCAAGATCCAATCCCAGTTAAGGCGGTGGGTTCCAGTGAGTTCCCCACCCGTAGAAAAGTCCAGTTCAGTGCATTGTGATTTGGGTCTTACTGGTGGAGACTGATGCCTCCACGACCCAGTTGATGGATGGAAAGAAAACGAAGATAATCTTTTATCCCTGAAGTACAAACATCAGAATTTCAGCGGGGGCCACGGAACGTTGCTTCAAACAAAGGTTTAGCTGTTGTCCATATCTTTGAGTAGCATCCAGAGTCATGTGATCATGTGTACTGTGATATCATTGACTCCTGTGCTCTGGTGCATGACTGAAGGAGCCTTGGCCCATTAGCGCTAACACATGTGTTAATTTGTCCTCCATTGTCGCCTCCTTCTTATCTGGAAGTCCGAGCGCAGCAGCAGGTGTTTCTAGTTGCCGATGTTTTCAGCTCTCGGAGCGGTAACGCAACGCCTTCAGACTTTTATCCGTTTATCTGAAACAACTGTGCTGTAGCAGCTCAGCCACTGTCCAGTGTGTACGTGTGTGTGAAAGTGTGTTGTGCACTTGTGACGGGGAGGCTGGGGCTTAGATTTCAGGCTGATAGCAGCGCAGGGGGCGGGGGATGGAGGAGGGCCAAACATATGTTCTGAGGGCCAGGAACAAAAGCAGTGACACTTTAGCCTTTTCACGGAGATGACCTTTCCGCCGCTCCCCGTCTCAGCCCCTGCGCCTGCCGCGCTCCTTTTGTCTGCCATCTCGCCCCGGGCCCAGCTCAGGCCGAGCGCTTCAGTTTCTCCTCAGTTCCCCCAAATCTCCCTTGACTAAATGTCAGGATTACATATTTCTCTGCTCAAACTGAGAGCTTTAATTAGAAATGGACTTTTTGTTTGTGTGCAAGTGCATGTGTGCATGAAAGGGCAAGCAAATGTTCAAGACTTTGTCAGGAGTGTGTGTGTCATGTTCTGTAATCGTGATCACCTCCCAGTGTTATCTTTGTTCCTTAGCAGATCTCTGGATCCAGAACTAACTGCCCCAGTCTTACCCCAGGCCAGTGGGGTAGAGTGGAGGAGGAGGGAGAAGAGGACAGAGAATAGAGTTGTCCCTCACAAAATTGCACATTGCGATTTTGTGAGGGACCCCTGTGTATTGCGGTAAAAACCTACAATACCCTTAGGGTAGATAGGTAGGTTGGTAGGTTGGTAGGTAGGTAGGTTCCTTGGTTGATAGGTTGGTAGGTACGTAGGTAGATAGATAGATCAACACCAACCAACCTAAACCAACCATTTATTCGATTATTTAGCAATAGCGCGCTTTCAGAGGAGGAGTCATCAGTGGCAACTGGCGGAATTGAAATCTTTGAGGACATTCGCTTCAAGTTTTACCTGAAAAGCCAATCTGGAATGGATTTTTCAAAATATAATCCATCAGATCGTTGGATCTGTTGCGGAATTCCCAACACGACACAACATACCGTTCCATCGCGATCGTGGCGCTATTCTGTTCCTCCCATTCAATTTGTCAGTGGCTCATATCCGTCCCTGGACTTCATTGAATACCTTGAAGGCCCTCAATACTTTTTTAATTGAATTGTTGTCTTGACTTAGTTTTGGTGTGTTTTATACTGTGTTTTTTACCTTTGAGCGTCGGTTCATCTTCTGATCTTCTCTCATGTCCTGGACCACCGTCCTTTCAGACTCTGCGTCTTCAGAAGAACCGATCTGATCTGGACTGGAGAGTGAATAATTTAAGATCCACAGTAGCAGAGCTTTTAACGCAACTTCCAGCAGCTGCAGTGTCCTTGACTGTGATCTTCTGGAAGTTTCTATAGTCTTTACTGTGCTAAACATAAGGTCCCAGGGGAACTTTATGGGCCAGTGTTGGTTGGAGACGTCTTTCTCCATCACTGGTCTACAGTATACCGTGGATGGTAGTAAAGACTGATAGTGATGGGTGATACTAGATATTTAACTTTGTTATGATACCAATTATACAGAGATGTGTATAAGAGACAGCTGTGATATCATTGACTCCTGTGCTCTGGTGCATGACTGAAGGAGCCTTGGCCCATTAGCGCTAACACATGTGTTAATTTGTCCTCCATTGTCGCCTCCTTCTTATCTGGAAGTCCGAGCGCAGCAGCAGGTGTTTCTAGTTGCCGATGTTTTCAGCTCTCGGAGCGGTAACGCAACGCCTTCAGACTTTTATCCGTTTATCTGAAACAACTGTGCTGTAGCAGCTCAGCCACTGTCCAGTGTGTACGTGTGTGTGGAAGTGTGTTG
>JAFBJS010001572.1:143059-169926 GCA_016785265.1 Paraplagusia blochii
TAATCACCTCATTCCTGATCCTGTCCATCCTTGTCTCTCCTAAAGAGAATCTCAGCATCTTTAACTCCTCCACCTCAAGCTCTGTCTCCTGTCTTCTACCTCTTCCTAGTGTCTCTAATCCATCCATCTCCACCAGCCCTCCACCCTAGCTGACTCTCTTCTATCACAGATCACTCCTGACTCTACTCCTCAGTATCTTTTCTCCTCCACCTTCTCCTCCTCTGCTCCTGGTAACCTCACCATTCCACTGTTCTCCTTTCTCTCTTGCTACAACCGACCTTCTTTCTTCTCTCTGGTCCAAACCTCCACCTCTCTACATTCTCCTCTGTCGTAAAACAAGAAAAACAACCAACACAATTAAATGTTGTGCAATTGAATTAAAAAAAAATCCCGACCTACTGAGGGACTGGAACTAATGTTGACGTTGTGTTCACTGGCTCTAATTTAAGGTCAGTCTTTTCACCTCATTATCATACACAGGGTCTGTAGGGGGCAGCGTCCTCACTCCAGGCTCTTTGACTGTGGGGCAGAGTCTCCGAACGGCGCCCCCTTTCTCCCTAATGATGCTGGTGATGATGCTGCTGTGACAGTCAACCTTGCTGTCCAGCATTAATTAGCGCTGGCCTTCCCCCGTCACCAAGGTTGTCCCCCACCCTGGGACATCTAACACGCCGCCTGCTCTTTTCTCTGC
Organism: Paraplagusia blochii; assembly: GCA_016785265.1. NCBI lineage: Eukaryota > Metazoa > Chordata > Actinopteri > Pleuronectiformes > Cynoglossidae > Paraplagusia > Paraplagusia blochii. Next base: position 143,751 of record JAFBJS010001572.1, read on the forward strand.
CAGCTGTGCCACCGTGTCTGAACGGAGTGGAATCAAGCCGTGGTGCGGGAACTCGGACGTGTGACTCCCACCGATGTGTGTTGGTCTGGTGGTGTCGGTTTGAGTGACGTGTCAGGAACGATCTTTGTCCTTCTCTCTGGAACTGAAGACATTTTATCTGGAACAAACTCTGTTCCATTATTGGAAAAAAAGACAGGACAAAATTGCACTGCACTGATTCTTCTATACTTTCAAAGCGTACATTCATTTTTATCTGTCTGTCTGGACCAGATCACTCCATACTGTAATCCAGGGGTCTCAAACTCGTGGCCCGTGGGCCATTTGCGGCCCGTGGAACGATATTTTGTGGCCCTCACCTTGATGTTGAGTTTTTAAGAATATTTTATAGATTTGTTCTCCACATTTTGTTGTAATTCCTGTAGTTCTCAAAACCCTGGTCCACAGCCCCCTACTGGTTCAGTGTGGTATTACAAAGAATCAATGGGGAAACTTACTTTTATACATTTTTTTTTCTTTTGTATTGAACAAATAAAGATGACACGACCCTTCTCAACTTATTGGAGTTTGAGACCCTTGGTCCTGTGGGTGGTGAGCTGAGAACCTGAGAGGCAACCTGGCAGTTGGTGGATTCAAACTTGAAACCTTTTGAACCCAAGTTTCCTTCTTTAAAAATTAACAGACTGACTTTGGATCAATCTTGTTAGAACACCGTTCTACGATGAAGGGAATACTCTTCCTGTTTTTCCGAAAATTTTTCCTCCAGTTTCAGATCCAGCCGCTCGTCTTCTTGGATTTTCCACCTCCATTCCGACGCCCGTTGTATCTGGAGACAGGTTCAAACTCACAGGCCATCTGTGTGCAACGTGAGGCAGAAAAACACGAAACCCAATCGTGCGACGCTGAGCTCCACTTCTCCCTCTTCCCCAATCTTCCAACTCATTTGAACTTAATGCCGCGTTCATCGTGCCGATAGCATCAGCGTGAGGCCAACATGGCAGCAGAGCTCGTTACGATGAACAGAAAGATGCCTCAGAGCTGATGGCTTCACAAACAGAAGAGGAGTTTTTTTCGTTACGTGTCCGCGTCATATCATTAACTGTGAAAGTCCGAGTGTCTCCTGTCCCTGCTCCCCGTACATTAGTGTCCTCATGTCACATCTCATGTGCAGCGGAAGAGAAACCTCGTCAGCTCTGCAGTCGTATGTGGGCTAAAGTGGGGGGCGGGGGGTGGCGGATGGGGCGCTCAGCCCTGGGCCATCGGAGCGGAGGGAGAGTCGTGGCATTAATGGTGATGAGTAGTGATCACAGACTCTGGTCATTAGACTAATAAGACTGTATTTAAATTAGCCAGGAATGACCCCGCCTCCACCCCGGACTACCCCCTCCCTGTTATTTACATGGCCATGCATTGGAAAAACACATCCACCTATCTCCATCACCCTCCACCTCATTTTCTTAATGAAAGGACTGATGAAATGAGGCGTTCCACGTTAATTCACAATTATTTTTCCTCTGTCAAGCAGAAGAATTTTCCTTCCACCTCCGCAAACAAACATTCATTTAATCAAAAGTGGAACAAATAATCATTTATTGGCCCGTATTTCCATGTTTGGGTCGAGATGCTTTTTTTTGTTGTTGTTTTTATTTAATTTTATTGCCATAAAATATGTGATAATACGATAAAAAAGTCAGATTGAAACCCTGGAGGTTCCCATGTGGATTGGACATGTGATGGGATTGGACAAATGAAACAATATGGATTTATTTCTCTTAAAGTAAAACAATAAATTTGACTTTATTTTATATTTTGTTTAATAATGAGGTCAGAAGATAAGATGGATTTTAATATCAAAAGAATAGGAAACATCTAACGTGACGTCGAAGCTACTGTAGAGATATAACTGTATTTGTCCAATGTTTTAAAGTTAAATGCCGATGGACAAAGTTAGCCGTTAGCCGTAGTTATCTCAAAGTGACAAAGTGAATAAAAATATATAATATATATACATTTTAAAATGACCACATGTTGAAACTATTATTTAAAAATCCTTGTAAAAATGCTTGAAATATTGACGGAAATTTCTCAACTCAACTAGAACAACAACTGTTAAACCTGTGTTTCTCAATCTCAGGGTTGCAACCCCAGGTGGGATCGCAAAAAGTTGAGATGGGGTCATCTGAGTTGTTTATTTCTTTAATTAAAGACAATCTAGAATATATTTTCATTTAATTATTACATAATACTTTTAATATGATGATTGGAAACATCTAACATCCATATACAGGTCCGTGGCTGCAGGGACGACGAAGGTTTGGAGAAAAAGCTGGAGAAGACAGATTGAGATGGTTTGGACATGTTCAGAGGAGGGACAGTGGAGACATTGGTAGATGAATGATCCTAGAGATGGAGCTACCAGGTAGGAGACAAAGAGGAGATTGATGGAGGACATGGAGGTAGGTGGAGTCAGGGTAGAAGATGGAGAGAACAGAGATGGAGGTTGGTTTATTACAGAGGTTAACTGATGATTCCATGCAGGTGAAGCCTCCCTGAAGGTCTCCTGGTCAGTTTGTGTTGTAACCTTCTCTTGTCCAAACCTCACCTCAGGCTCAGTGTGAGTTTCAGGAAGCCCACAGTGGCTGCAGACCCCAGACCAGGCATTAATCACCCCCACATCATCTCCAATCTCACCCCTTTAAAGATAAAGAGGGGAGGTTTCCTCTCCCTCTTCCCTGCAGCCCTGACTCCTCAGCGACCGTCGTGGTTGTTCAGGCAGACAGTCACCCTGGCAGGGACAGGGACTCGGACTCCTCTCCGCTCTGGTATTGTCCCGGCGGAGTGGGGGTGGAGCGGGTGGGGTGAGAGTGGCTGCGAGGGTCAGTTTATATTGTGCTCCACGCAGCTTTGTGATGACCTTGCAGGGCTGTGGGGGGAGGGGGTGGGGAGGGGAAGTGGCGGGTCATGATCCCTGCGGTGCACGTGTTGGAGGCAGATGCTAACGCAGGCTGACGAGGCTCTATTGGAAACATATTCTTCGGGCTCGCACCACTTTAGCCTGACTTTTTCTGCCTCTTTTTTCGCGTTATTTTCCCCCTGACCTGACGGGGGCCGAGCTGGAACGTCTGACTCTTTCCGCTCAGCACCGTACGATCAGTGTTTACGCACCCGTGGCTAAGCCCTGAGGAAGGGAAGTGCGCTCGTCTCACCGCACGCACAGGTCCGACCGTCGAGACTCGACCGCGCTCTTCCTCTCTGTGAGCCCTTTGTTTCCTGCGAAGCGTCGTGATGAAGGTTCACCCAAGAGACGGCTGCGGAGAAATGTTTGAATGCACCGTCAACAATGTCTTTTTGTGCCGAGCCAACCGGGAATCCTCATATATTCAGACTCTGACACAAGCTGCTGCTTTCATGTGCTGGACTTGTTTCTTGTAAATCTATATTAGGACCAGATACAGAGTCTGGTCCAAACGACACAAATGTGTTTCTGTTTGCACCGACGTTTAATTTTTCCTTTTTGTGCTTTTGTTTGTGTGTAAGAAAGCTCGTAATGTTTGCCGCCATGACGGGAGGGATCTCCATCAAAGAGGAGCAGGGCCGCGGACGGACGTGTAGAGGGAGCGCGATGCTCCAGTTCCTCGCCGCAGTCCTGTAATCTCCCATCTGGAACGTGTAAATCAGGACTCTGTATACGCTCAGCTCCGCAGCCCTGACAGATTTATACGCCATGAGCTTGTGTTTTTAGGCTCCAGAGGCAAAGAAAATGTAAACTTTTTCAAACACTTTATCACGGGGACCAAAGAGTGGTTTCAGAGAAGGAAGATCACGTCGTGTACGGTGGCTCCTCAGGATTAACCCAAACAGAGCTTCTCAAACTGGGTCTTAGGAATCGTGACTCTCTCTCACTCTCTATACTTTACTATATAGTTGTGTATTTCAATTTCTTTATAAAGTATAAAATCTGATTTCTGACCAGACGGGGACAAACTTTTTGACTCACGGTCCACAATAGGTCCTAAAATTGGACACTGGGCTGCGTCCAGAACAGAAAGATGGACAATTGTTTGAACTAAGATGTACGGCATTAAAAAGGTCAACAGCCCAAATTTGGCCCACAGGCCTTAGTTTTCCCATGACTGATATAGACCGATAGTACAGCTATCAATCCAACAAGAGAGTTATCTGTCTGTCTGCCTGTCTGTCTGCCTGTCGGCCTGACTGTCTGTCCGTCTTTCTCTCAGTCTGTCTGTCTGCCTGGCTGTCCATCTGCCTGTCGGTTTGTCTGTCTTTTTGTTTGTCTGTCTGTCTCTTTGTCTGTCCCTCTGTCTGTCTGCCTGTCTATCTGTCCATCCGTCTGTCGCTCTGCCTGTCTCTCTGTCTGTCTGTCCATTGGTCTGTCTGTCTGTCTGGCCATCTGTCCGTCTGCCTGTTGGTTTGTCTGTCTGTCTATCTACCTGTCTGCCTGCCTGTCGGCCTGTTTGTCTGGCTGTCTTTCTACCTGTCTGTCTGACTGCCTGTCTGTCTGTCTGCTGCTAAATGTCATCATGCAGAAAATCAACCAAATTTCACAAGAAATAATCTTTTACACCAAGTTTTTATTTTGACGATAATTTGTCTCAATAATCCAGATTATCAATCTGCGACCAGAATGTCTTTATTTCAAAGGCTGTGAATAAGAAAGTTTCTAAATAAATGAAATTAAACGACAAGGACCTGGAGCAGGAATGGACTGGAGACTGGAGACACATGATGAGATAAAGAGGAATCTGTGATCCACATTTAGGGCCTCGACCCACCAGTTTAAACCAAGGCCTTGCACTCGTACTGTTTTTAATCTTTGGACGTTTTATAGAAAAGTCTGAAACTAATTAAACCTTTAAAACCTTTTACCTTCAGGGTCAAAACTCTCACTTAGTGAAAGCGTTGTGTTTGGTGTCAACGTGGGGACGAAGGAATCGCAGCAGATGCATCATGGGAGTTGACAACTAACATGAAGGTTAAGTGACAGACGGGGCACGGAGGGGCCAGCGTCGGCGTGTCACACTTCCAGACCTCTCAGGAACACAGCGCCAGGAAAAAGGCCCCGTCAACTGCTTACAGATGTGCGTGGACGCATGTCTCGCAGACGAGCTGGAGGCAGCGCCGCTCTCTGATGGCACCGCCGGTCACTTCTAATCTGCATCTCGGCAGAAACAAAGCTGCGGCCCCGCTCTCCCAGACGGGATATTTGGACTAATCTCCCGATGTTCCACATATTCCCTTGGTTTAGGTCAGTGGTCTCCGACTCAGGTTGAGGGGCCACGGCCCCCAGTGTCATTTCACCAAGGGGCCACATTAGCAGATAATGTTCAATACAGAAGAAAAGAAAAAGGTGAAAATGAAATTTAAAAAAATCACATTCCCACCGTAAGACAACACTTCAGACGAGTCTTGTGTGACTGAATCCAACAAAACCTTTTTTTTAGCATTGACCTACAGTAAAATCCTTCCATAAATCTTGTGGCAACATCAAGGTGGGGGCCACAAAATATGGCCCCATGGGCCACAAATGGCCCACGGTCCGCAAGTTTGAAACGCCTACATTAGGTGTTTCAGAGCTTTGACTTCAGGTTATGTCATGACTTTTTTGTATTTTTCAAACTTTTGTGTCTCTAACACTTCTTCTCCTTTCGGCTTGTCCCTCGTTTCAGGGGTTGACACAGCGAGTCAAAAATTTCCATCTCACCCTGTCCTGTGTCTTCAACTCTAATGTCCACCTCCATATCCTCCCTCACTGCATCCACCAATCTTCTCTTTGTCTCCTACCTGGTAGCTCCATCTCTAGGATCATTCTTCACCCAATGTATCAATTGTCCACTGTCCCTCCTCTGAACATGTCCAAACCATCTCAATCTGTCTTCTCTAGCTTTGTCTCCAAACCAGGAGGAGATGCTGAACTGTTGATGGGGAAAAACACTGAGGGCCCCTGGTGGACAGGTAGGACAAGGCAGGGATTTAAAGACGGGAGGGCAGATGTCCTTGGGGGAGAAATAGGGAGAATAGGGGGAGGTCTTAGTTGGGGGTGGAGGGACGTGTTGGACATGACTGGAGGTCTTACGTCTTCTACATGGATAATTACAGGCTACGCTTCTGTTTGGACGAGTCCTGGTTTTCAAGAGCGGCTTCATCAAACCTACGTCTCCTCTGATGTCTGGGAGGTGTTGGACAGGAGAGGAGAGGAGGAGGGAGGAGAAGAAGGACAAGGGGAGTTGAAGAAAGATAGTAGAGGAGAAGAGACGAAAGGAGAGGAGGAGGGAGGAGAGGATGGACAAGAGAGGTGAGGAAAGGGAGGAGAGGAGAAGAGATGAAAGGAGAGGAGGAGTTAAGAGAGAAGAGGAAGGACAAGGGGAGCTGAAGAAAAGGAGGAGAGGAGAAGAGAGGAAAGGAGAGGAGGAGTAAAGGGGAGAGGAAAGATGAGAGAGTTGAGAAGGAGGAAAGGAGAAGAGAGGAAAGGAGAGGAGGAGGTGAGAGAGAAGAGGAAAGACATGGGGAGTTGAAGAAAGACAATAGAAGAGAGGAGAGGAAAGGAGAGGAGGTGGGAGGAGAGGAGAGGAAGGACAAGAGAGGTAAGGAAAGAGAGGAGAGGAGAAGAGAGGAAAGGAGGGGAGGAGGGGGAGAAGAGGAAGGACATGGGGAGTTGAAGAATGGGAGGAGAGGAGAAGAGAGAAAAGCAGAGAAAGAGGGAGGAGAGGAGAGGAAGGACAAGACAAGTGATGAAAGGGAGGAGAGAAAAGGGACAGAGGGAATAGGGTAGAGGAGAGGAGACAAGAGAAAGGGAGAAAAGTGGAGATTGGAGGAGAGGGGAGGAGATGAGATAAAGCAGAGGAGAGGAGAGGAGAGGGGAAAGGGAGAGGAACAGACGAGGAGGAGAGGGGGAGAAGAGGAGAACAGATGAGGGCACAGCAGTTAAGTGGAGAAAAAAGACATGAAGGAGAGGAGGGACGAGGAGAGAAGACAAAAAAAAATATTACAACAAAGTAAAGGAGAGGTGAGTGGTGCTGCAGTTGATGTCCACAGTGTCCTGGACAAGGAGGAGGAATTACAGCAAAGATTGATAAATTCTCTGTCTCCTTCCCTCTCCTCCTCCCTCTTCTTCTCCCTCCCTCCTCCCTCTCAGTCTCCCCCTCTCTTTTAGTGAAGGTCCAGGTTTGGAGGGAACAATAAAAGAATCCCTAAGATGTTCTTCTGTCAATACTTCCCGTCCTCTGTCCTGGTCTCCCTTGTTTACCGACCCTGTCCCTCCGTCTTGTTGCGGCCTGATTGTGTGGACCTATTGATTGACAACTGGCTCCAGAGCCACTCAGGCCTCTTAAAATACCAGGTCTGGGCTTCAGGTTTCAGGCCCCGGCCTCAGGCCCTGCTATTGTCTGCGTCTGGAAGCTTGGCTCCATGACAGCCCAGCCCAGGACGCCTGCTTTGTGCACCTCCACCTCCGCGGCGCTGCCTGCTCCCCACAGGGGCCCAACCAGGTGGGGCTGACAGGGTGTCAGGAGCTGACCGTCAGGTGGAGACGCAGGTAGACAGCACACAGGTCCAGGCGCCGGCCGTGGCACCCGTTCTCAAGGGTCTTTGCTTTCTGACGCTCCTCACTCGTCTTTTGTCCCCCTCGGTGTTGTCGTCCTCTTCTGCCTGTCAGAGCCTCCGCGCATGTGTTCGCGGTGGCGTGAAAGAGCGCGGCTCGGGTTTCGCATATTTACGACAGGTTAAATGGCAGTTCGTCAGACGCAACAGAATCTGCGGTATTGTCATATTTTTCTGTTTCTGACAACCGGAGTCGACGACAGCATCAGAGTGGGAGGTTGGAGGTGCGTCTCGGGTTTCGAGGCTTTGATAGGTTTAGCGGCGTTTTGTCAGTCACAAAACAACGGCGATCAAACGCACGGTTGTTCTAATCCATGTGAACATGGATTATTTTCATGGCCATGTTCGAGAGTTGTGGGAGTGAATGTGCATTGCTTTTTTGGGGAAATTACATTAGAAATAATGTACGAATAATGTACGAATAATGTACGAATAATGTACGAATAATGTTGCTAACACACCTGGTTGTAGTTCCTCTCTGTCTCCGTCATTGGTGTGGAACTCAAGGGTTCAGCTCCTCGGCAAGATCGAATCCCAATGATTCAATGTTTCGGGCGAGGTAAAAATTGTGCGATAAATTAGATTCAAACATTTTGGATTTTCACGATGTATCGTGACGTGATAATCACTCGTCGTAACCCCATGAACACTACACGCAAAATCTCCCAATGTAGACCTGGCTATATTGCGGTTCATGAGTTGTTGCTACAGTGGTGCAGTGTGATTTGGGTGACTGTTGGGAAGACAATGCTAAAATGATGATCTCTACCACCACTGCCACCTATAGGTTAACATGAGTATTGCAGGAGAAAATGCAGAATTATAATCACAATATCATACAATTATAACATTTTGGAGTAGCTTGACAGGTTGGTTAACAAAACCTCACGGGCCTCATCTGGACCCCGAACCTTAGCTTGCCCATACATGGGGTTAGTTGATCAATAAATCCAAGGTCAGTAACTGGAATCTCTGACAATTCATGTTCATTCACTTTGATTTTTTTTGGAAACTTTATAATTTTGGATTTCTGACATATTGGACTCTTGAACCTGACGTTTTAATCAGGCTGAGTTGTTGCAGAGCCGCGTCCTCGCGTCCAATAGTCTCATCCGGAGAATGCATGTAATGAAATTTGCCCTAAATCACGGACATCAGGCTGGAGGTCCAAGAGGTTAAGAGGAGCACAGGGTCAGGTCCCTGGGCAGAATTAAAAGGGAAAGACTTCCTTTGTCCCTTTGTCCAGGCTGCCCTGCATGTCAGGGAAGTCAAGAGGGGAGTGTCGGACGGAAGGCCTGGCTCCCGCGGCAGCCTGCCCCCCAAAATCGAACGCAACTCCCAAAAAATTAGTGTTGTTTTTACGGCCTGGGTTCAGCCCGGGGCACGAGGACATGAATCCACGTGTCCTAATCGGGAGAAGAGGAAGTCCATCGTACAAATCCACACACTGCCGAGGTCAGAGGACCCGGCGAGCACCTGTGACGCTGCTGCCGGGTGTCGTTTCCGACCGTGGCCGACGCCGGGATGAGAGGTTTTCCAGCGGTAAATTGGATTGGTGTCAGACCTCCGGCTTATTGATAAAGATGACAGATGCTAGCAGAGGCGAGGTGGACCAGATTCAGACGTTAACACAATTAACTGCTATTTGGTCACAGCGCTATTATTCTAAATAGCATTACGGCGGGATGTGTGGCGGCAGGATGTGCTGCCGCGCTGCCACTGGTGTCTGTTTGAGTGGCTGAGTTCTGGAGGCTGCTCGTTCCGTAGTCAATGGGTATGTGGGCCAAATGGAAAGAGTGGCAGCTGATTGAGATAAATGGCGTCCCGGACGGAGGTCTGAAGTGGAACGACGGAAGAACAAAAAAAGGCCACGCGCCGCCTGATGATGTCACTCTGGTTAAATGCCCCGGTGGTGTTTGCACGCAATCATTTCACACCAGCGGGGATTGACATTTTGTATCGGGGGGGCGCTAGAGTGCTGTTTTACATAGTGACTTGTTGTAGCTTTAGGAAGGAGGACTTTCTCCAACCAACCCTTCAGAGTTGGGGCAGTAGGTGGAATCAAACCCCCCTCAATGGACCATTGTCATCAGATTAAGTTCTTGATGAAAACCCAATCTGGGATTTGGTGTTGGGTCAGATCCAAACTAAGACCTTATGCTGAGTGTCTTAGAGTTTACACCCCCTAGTCATGTTTAACCGTAATTCCGATGAGTATGAATCTAGGGTGTCAAACATACAGCCCGTGGGCCAATACCTGTCCCTGTGAGGTGTCCATACTGTCCCACTACATGGATTTTAAAAGTTGTTTGTGATGTTTTGACAAATTATACATCAGTAAATCTAGTATTTTCTAAGTATTTTCTACTTATTTGCATGAAAACAAAGGAAAAACCGCTCCGTACCGGTCCAGTCTTGACAGCTAATCAGGTTTGACGTGGTCCTCCTCAAAGCTGGCTCGCCTGGGGTTTAAAACTTGACATCTAATCAGGTCTAAATGGCCCCTGAACCAGAATGTCCTTAACAGCCCTGAACTAGGGGTGGGGCAGTTGGTAGCCTATTGGTTAAGGAAGCGGACTTGGGTCTGCAAGTTCCCCAGTTTGAATCCCACTACCGCCTTAATACCACTGAGGTCCACTGAGCATGGCACTGTCCCCTTGAGTGTAAATCACAATGTCACCATGGCAAGGAGTTTGATTCCCTGTCTTTCCTAACTGAAGAAGGGGGACATCACAACGCTGTCACTACTGCTGCTGTATTGTTGTTGTTTTCCTGAGCGTTGACGCCATGTGACGTCTTAACAGACTCCAGTTTGGTTCCTACTGTAGGGCAGATACTGAAGACGGAGATTAGTTTTTTTTCCAGCGGCTCAGAAATCCATCTGTGTCAATTTCTACGTAGAAGACACTTCACGAAACTTCAAGAACCCATTGATTTGATTGGAAAATCCACCTCAACTTACACCTGTGTTGATCAGACGAACTACGGTGCCATCAGATAAAATAGTTTGTCTGGTCCTGAGTCCTGGGGGCAGATGGAGAGATGTCTGCCCCGTTTACGTGGACTCTCATTCTTCTCGTCCATCCTGAGGGCTCTCCCTCTGTCTCTGTCTCTGTGTCTCTGTCTGCCTTGGCCTCACTCCACCTCTTATCTGACCGTCTGCTCTTGTTGACCCTACCTGAGTTTGTTAGTCATCCTCTCCAGGCGTCACTAAGGCAATTTCAGGGATACTCGTAAATCAGCCGACAGCCTCGGCTATCAGCGAGTGTCACATTCAACATCTAGGCAAAGTTTAATGGCGAGCTATAAACATTTATGGACGGACCTTTTTGTGTCCGACTCTGCGCTCAGGTATCTCCTCTGAACTCTATCTCAGGCTCCTTATCAACCTGTGGAGCCACACGGAGACGAGACGGGTTATTCCGTCCAACTGAGCGTTTGACCACCACCTGCTGTCAGTTAAAGTCACATTTTCTACACCGAATAATGACGTTTTTTTTTCCCTCCACCCGGCAGCGATTTGATTGTTAAATAGTTCTGGGACTTGAGACTCTGATAAGAAGTGAGAAGGTGTGAAAACACGGCTTTGGAAAACAGAGCCATGAGCGGCATTTGTTCTGGATAAGAGGAATATGACATAGTCCAAGAGAGTTGTTTTTACAACACTCCCACTTTGCAAACACTTCAATCAGATAAGGCCTGAGTAAAAAGGTCTCCTTCACCGTGGCAGCTATTACCGGGTTTCACTGTAATAAGGTTCCTGCTCTGCTCTATATCTGGGTGCAATAAATCAATAAAGATTGGGGCAAAAAGACAGGTTCAAAATGGCTATTAAACATTTAACATCACATGACTGAAGACATTTTTGACAATTTGATTGCTCTTTAATCTGTTGTCCTTTCTTTGTTGGACAAAGTAGGTTTCACGTTGAGTAGAACTTTGCAGAACAACGTTGGATCATCTGCGTAGAGTGAAATAATTGGATGGATTTATTTTGGAAACATGAAACCAAATATGTCTCTACTGGTCAACAAAGTCATCATCTAGGACAGAGGTGTCAAACTCTCCTGCTGGGACAAATTTAATAAAATAGGAAGAGTTATGTTTTCTCTTCCCTGTAGATCTGTAATGTAGATTTTTTTTTCTTATGGAAAGAAACTTTTGCACAAACATTAAATGTGGATATTAATACTTATATATTAACGTAAAGGCCAGAAAAATCATTTATAATAAAACACATGTCAATAAATATGTTTTATATGATGTCAATTTATCTGTAACTTTCTATTCAGTTTCTCATTAATGTAACATACACTGCTCATATTACAAAAACCCCCAGTTTAAAGGGCCACATTAGTGCACATGTGATAATGTCTTTTGGGCCAAATATTATTGCACTGTTGGCCAATTTTGGCCCCCGAGCCTCAGTTTGACACGTGTGAACTAGGAAAATCATCTCTAATTTGGTCATATGTGAATCATATGGCATGGAATTGAGTAAATTGACAAACGATTGACGTTCTCGGGAGAAACAATTGAATTTTGAGTTTCTAACAAGACTGTTTAATGTTCCAAAAAGTAAAAAAAAAAGTATTTTATTTCAAGTATTTTCTAGTTTCTGAATTGACGTAAAAATGTTTTGATCAATAAATTAAAATCACACTTTTTGCTCAAAATTAAGTGACGTTTTGTTCGTTTTAATGCTAAGTAGAACATTGCTGCCTGAGGTGAAGGGAAAGGTTTACGGGACGGTGGTGAGACCCAGAGACACTAGGAATAGACAGGAGACAGAGCTGGAGGTGGAGGAGTTAAAGATGCTGAGGTTGTCTTTAGGAGAGACAAGGATGGACAGGATCAGGAATGAGGTGATTAGAGGGACAACACAGACAGGAAGGTTTGGAGAAAAAGAAGCTAGAGAAGACAGATTGAGATGGTTTGGACATGTTCAGAGGAGGGACAGTGGATACATTGGTGGAAGAATGATCCTAGAGATGGAGCTACCAGGTAGGAGACAAAGAGGAGATTGATTGATGCAGTGAGGGAGGACATGGAGGTAGTTGGAGTCAGAGTAGAAGGGACAAACCGAACCAAAGTCTCCATTACACAATATAGAATACGTGGGGATTCCACGTGGCCTAGTGCAACAATGGATACAGTGGTTGTAGTGGTGGTGGTGGTGGTGGTGGTGGTGGTGGTGGTGGTGAGGGTGAGGGTGGGGGGGCATGGGTGCAAGTGTGACAGCATGGGTTTAATTAGTGCGTCAACACCAGCACACTGCACTGAGCAGCTGATAAGAGGAGCAGACAGATGACAGGAGGTGTACGAGGCCGGTTGGAGACAGGCTTATCTCTGGGCGGAGGGAGACTGCAGCCGTCCCAGCTTCCTCACGCACAGGGAGGGGAGGAGGAGGGAGACTGGAGCGGGGGCGGGGGATGGGTTTGATCGACCAATTACCTGTGAGTCATTCCACAAATAGCAGAGGGAATTTGGCACAGGTGACGGAGAGAAGTCGAGGGTGAAGAGCAGCTCCGCTCATAGTCCTCAAGTACGGTCCAAACATTGAGTACAAGTGATAAAATGTTGCTTTACTGCAGTTGCTTCCCTCACCTGGTCAACGCCAACAACTTAAACTTTACTCAGTCTTAGCATTGTTGAATGATTGGAAAATTTTTGGCATTTTTTTTGGAATTGAAACAAAGCCAGAAACATTTTTTTTATTCTGAAACAGAAAAGCTTTTCAAAAGATAACGGTAACTGGGATTTTTTTTTTTAAACTGGTTTAAGAACCTAGTTCTGTTCGAAATCAATTGGCCATATATCTGGTAGACGACACAGGATTTTTAAAGAACGAAATAAAAAACAGTATGAACCGGTTGCCATTATTTTTAAAAATGCATTTCTGCATTTCTGTTCTGGGAACGAAATTTAGTTTTCTGATTTTTGTTTTTGTTCCTTGAGCTAGTTTCTTTTTGACATTAGCCAATGTGGTGACTAAACGTAAGAAATGTTTGATTGTTATTAGAAGCCACCAATTCCCATAATTCTCGTAAAATCAACATTTTTGCCACCTTAAGAGATTCCTAGTGGAAATTTTATTTTTCCTAAAGTTTGTTGACTCATTTTAAGGAACTAAAATGCTCAGAGCTATGTGATACATTGTATTTTAAAAGCATTGAATATACTAAAAATATACTAATTCTAAAAACTGCGAGTAGAGGCCAACAAAATAAAAGTCTCTAGGAATCACCGCCCAAAATTTATGCCTGTGACAAACGCTGCTAAAAAACGATGGAACGTTCGTTGAACTTAAATATTGCAGAAAATCATGTATAAAACCTAAAATGCTACATTTCTAATAATAATAATAATAATAGCCTTTATGACATCAACTGCAGGTGGACATTGCAGGAAAAAGACAGAAGTATAATAATAGTTCAAATCAATTATTTAATTTGGACAATTAGTTAAGTTGGCGGGCCGCATTAAGATGCTCAACGAGCCACATCTGGCCCTCGGACCTTAGTTTGCCTGGTCTAAAGGCTCCTAAAGTCATGTGACTTTTATGAGCAAATGTCTGCAAATATCTGCACTGGTTGATGTCGGAATGGGAATCTCCAAGTGTTGGGAACGATATTGTAAAATGTTGACGTCAGAACATCTTTAATATGATGAAATAAAATTAAATGTAAAGAATTTAAAGAAAGTAGTCGAATAGTAGCTTTATCTCTAATAAAGTTGATGTTTGATTAATTAAAGTAAAGTGGTTTTCTGTTGATGTACGCTAGTATTTCTGAGGACATGTCTCTGAACACTGTTCTCTGTCTGTCTCTCTCTCTCTGTCTGTCTCTCTCTCTCTCTCTCTCTGTGTGTGCAGAGTGAGTGAGATGCTCTGGCTCCTAGCTGTCTGCTCCTCGCTCCCTGCCGCTCACTGCACACCACATTATTTTTAACCCACTGCCTCGGAGAGGAAGCAGGAGACGCTTGGGCCTCTGAAGTCCTGCACAATGAGGAGTAAGATCACACACACACACACACACACACACACACACACACACACACACACACAGGGTCCCTGAGTCGCCCCCACGTGTTGCCCAAACACCTAGACACACACTCAGGCTTTTGTCGTACGCTGACACACACACGTACACCGGGGCAGGACACTTACCCCGTGTTTACCCTCAGTGATGCCCTCCCTCCCCCTCTGCTCCTCACTGATCACATGACACATGAGCATTCTCTCACTGCCCCACCTTACACCCTCACCTGTCTGTCTGTCTCTCTCTGTTTGGGGTCGTCGCTGTTGATGGGTCACTCAGGGTCAGTGGTCTGTCTGTCTATGTATGTCTGAATCTGTCTTTCTATGTAACTGTCTGTCTGTTTACCAATCTGTCTTTGTATCTGTCTGTCTGTTGATCAGGCTGTCTATCGATCAGGCTGTCTGTCTACCAATCTTTCTTTGTATCTATCTGTCTGTCTGTTTATCTGTCTGTCTGTCGATCAATCTTTCTTTGTATCTGTCTGTCTGTCTATTGATCGGCTGTCTGTGTACCAATCTTTATTTGTGTCTATCTGTTTGTCTGTCTGTCTGTCTGTCTGTCTGTCTATCTTTCTATCTGTGTGTTGGTCGATTGGGCTGTCTGTCTACCAATTTTTTTTTTATGTCTGTCTGTCTGTTTGTCTATTTATTTATCTATCTGTCTGTCTGTCCTTCTGCCTGTCTGTCTGTCTATCTAACCAACTTCCAACCTACATAGCGAACTCACAAACTACCAACAGACCGACCTGTCTATCCATCTACCTATGAATCCCAGTCCAGTGACCAGTGACTCTTGTCTTACGACAGTAGGGTTTGAAATTTGGACATTTGTGGACCTCTGATGGACCAAACATCTGGTCTGGTCTCCATTGAAAAGAAATGTGTTGAAGTTGGAGAGACGACAGTAAGAAGCAGCTGAGGTTTATTTCTACTCTTCAGCCTCAGTTCTTCCATCGTCGACTCCTTCATCTGATCTTTTCCTACCTGCGTGTCTGCGTCGTGTGCAGATGATGTCATTATCCTTGATGAAGGTCTGGAACCACCTGTGGATCTGGACCTTTGATTGCACCATTCCTTCTGCTCCTCAGCCGTCGTCTCATGTGACTCCACGTTGTCTAATTGACTCCCCTCTCTGTAACTCAGCCAATCAAACGCTCCCCGGACGCCTCACCGGGAAAGCGACTGGCTGACTGAGTGGTGCCTTGTAAGCATTTAACCTCCAGCCGTGGAGACACACACACACACACACACACACACACACACACACACACACACACCCAGAGAGTGAAGGTAATCAAGAGCAGCCCTCCACGTCTGAATCAATGAGATGAGAGGTCGCAGACCTGGATCACGTTGCACTTTCCTGTAAAAAAAAAAAAAAAAAAGTTTGTTTTTTTTTTCTGTCGTCCTTCGACCCAGAAATACACAAAAAAACTGTTTATATCAGGGGTGTAGATCATGTGTGGTAGTATTGTGTACAAATATAGATTATGACTATACTCATATATATACACATATATACTGTATATATTTATCTCTACATATCTCTATATATGAACACAATTAATTGTAATGTTAATCAACTAAAGACCTCTAAATATGATACTGAGTATGTGTATATATTTGTACATATATTAATATAAAATACATTGTCATAGATCATGATTAATTGTAATTATAAGTCTATACATGTAACCAATCTTTATTAAATAAAAATATATAACACAAATATATAACACTGTAGACTTTATATGTGTCTATATATTGTGCAGTAATATTATTATTATATGAAAATACTCAAACTATACATCTATACTTGCAATATAATACAGTACACATATACGTATATTAGTATTATTACATATATTACATATATGTATGTATATATATATACACACTATACATACATGTTTATATATATACTGTATATATGTATGTAAATGATTATATAAATATAGTATATATAAGTATAGTTTGTATTAGTGACCATATATAGTGTATATATATTTATATATATCATACATAATGTATAATACTTGTCTGGTCACTAATACACACTATATATACATTATATACATATATTATATATTTATATATATACAGTATATATTCACTGTATATATGTTTGTAAAGGAATATATAAATAAAATATATGTATAATTTGTATTTTTGACCATATACTATAAGAATTTAATCAAGTTGTGCTATAAAGTTACATGCATTTAATAAAGTACCACCACATACACATATGTAGAGTTTGTTTGTAGATATATATTAACAGTAAATATATGCTTATGTATTTAATGAGGATAAATCACTTTACTAGCAGCTTGCGTGGACGCTCCTGGTCCGTCTGTAGTGAATAAGTTCAACATCAGGACAAAATATCCTTCAGTGCAGTAACCTTTTGGTCCTGCGTCCTACAGTAGCCCACACTTCGCACGGCGATGGCTGACGTTGACATCCTGCTTCACAGCCGGTCCGGCCGCCACAGTGTGTAGCCAAACGCCCTGAAAGTGTCTGCCACATTGTTCTCCCACTTGAAAGTCAGCAAAGCTTTGTCAGCGCCCTCTCATGTAGCCCTTTATCGTATTCACACGCTGCGCTGTATTTTTAGACCATCCAAGTTCATTCCCGATGTTCCGGCAATTCTTGAGCAATCTTTCAGACACCCCCGCCTCCTCCTCCATTGTATTTTTAGACAAAGGTGAAAAATGGCAGACCTGACTGGGAATTATGAAGGACATTCTTCTTGATGAGGGCTGGAGTCTTCTAAGGAAAACAGGAGTGGGGCCTTGAGACTGGAAATGCTCTCAGACGCATTGAGTCTGGATTCACGTTAAGTGCTGACTTCTCGAAATGACAAAAAGTGTCCTCCTGTTTTTATAAAAATGTCCTACAAACCCTCCATTATTTTGTCCCTCCTCAAGGTTGAATTGCTTTTTCTAAAAAATTGTAACTTGGATGATGGTCTGTTGACTTTACCTTCACTTACAGCGCGGTACCAGGAATAGCACAGTCGTACCTGCAGCACTTCCTCAGTTACACCGACTATAGCACCATAATATTTTACAGAGCTGAGCTTCAAACCTAGAACTTCCTCGTCCTCGTATCTTTACCAGGAGCAGCAGTCTCCATGGCTGCCACCCAAATCACACTACACCATACCATCAGCCTTGCTGCCGGTGGTGAGCCCATGGGATTGAACTTCTCAGACCCAAATCCACGTCAACACCCCCTGTTAACAGGGGAGCTGTTTCGACGTGCCAGGGGACATGCCATGTCCTCATCCTCTGGTACATGAACCTACGGCCAACCAACATCTAAAGACAGTTCGTATTTTTATTGAAAACTAGTTCAAAGTAAAAATTATGCTTTATGAAGCTGAATTTTACATCTGGATACCAGCTTGTAGAGATTTGTTACAAATAACGACATTCTTGCCCTCAAGAAATCGAATCAGTCCAGAATTGTGTTTATCGGATTTTTGCTAGGCCTTTGCTTTGGCATAGAGTCGAGGTCTCGGTAATTGGCATGAAACTCCAGGAATCACCTCCTGGGCAAGATTAAATCCTGGTTACGGTGGTTGGTTTCCAGTGGGTACACCACCTGCATGAAGGTACTGTACTGGTCCAATGTGATTTAGGTGTCACACAATGCAGTAACTGGTAAAAAATTGCCGAATGTTGTTAATTGTCCATCTATACATGTTACTCAACTTCTCATTTGCCAGGTTGCAGGGACAGCAGTCTCAGCGGGACTAGGGACAAGGATGTTCCTACCACCACTGCCTTCCAAATCCCAAGTCCCTAGTAAACTTGGTGAGTCCACTGGAACCCACCAACTGCCATAATTGGGATTGAATTTAACAAGGGTGTGAACTCTGGAATCCCAAACCAATGAGAAACATCGACTCTTAGCTAAAGTATCACTGTTGTTAATGGTGTTTAAACGTAGAGGTTCCTTAGTGTAGCGGAAACTGCGATACCCAGTGAAACCAAGCTGGAAAACAAGCTTGAAGATATTAATCAAAAACCTTGTCTAAACGCATAAATGAAACCATTCCAATCTGATTAACTTTCATGTCTTTGGATTTATTTATAACTTCATAAATAAGACGTTTGTAGAGACACTAACTTAAGAAAAAGCATCGTTGATCCAATGGGAAGGTCCCTCGGCTCCTTCAGGGAGTATGGGATGTCTGTATGTGAATCTGTGTGTATGTTTGCAGGCCTGTCAACGTGCCGTCCTGCTGTGAAGCCCTATTATTTTCCCCAGTAATCCTTGGTTCTGTCAAGTCCTGGAGACGGGGACTAGGCTGAGGAGTGGGGGTCCAGTCGGGCTACTACTCCAACAATCCACGTTAAGGCGACCGTGTTTCATTTCCTGGTGCCTGCCTCAGTTCCCCTTAAATAGCATTACCTGTTGAAGCCAGTTAAATCACCGACAGCATGATTAGACGACCAGGAGGAGGAACCAGAGTCTGGGCAACAAAGCGCAGACTTTGCCTTTAATTCAATTTATCTTTCTAAACATACACATCTGCCTCTGATTTAGCACAAAATTTTAAGATGTCTTTGCTGCTTTGACGGAGAGGCTTGGAGTCAATTTACTCCCTAACCAAAAAACACTCTCTTTCCAGGATTGCGTACATGTCAGGATATTGATCATTTAGTTACTAATAAGGTCCGAGGTAGTGAGTGCTACATAAAACAGTCCATAAAATATAGTCATAACGGTGCATTAATGACTAGGATCAAAAGACCACTGTATTAGACGGAATGATATAATTTTTTTGGGTGAGCTCATGAGTAATGAGACTCTACCGGGGGGGGGGGTTTACGAAGCCAGTGGTATTTCTTCTCAGTGCTTGCTCAGTAACATTTCGCAGAAGATGTCCCAAGCAGACTCCAGCCTCTTGTTTGACATTCCCAGGTCATATTCTGGAAGTGTGGGGTCATGCTCCTTCACCTCCACCCTCTCCCCCACCCTCCCCTCTCTGAAGAGGTAGGAGCCAAACACGATGTAATTACACCCATTTGGCTGCAGAGAAGTCACAGGACTGGCAAGTGGTCTGTGGTCTCCTGTGTCTGTCTCCAGACAGGGGCCATGACCCACCTTTGACAGCCACTGTCCTCTTAGACCAGACGTCACCAAATATGTCTGTCAGGAGCCCAGAAAAATCTTAGAGTCAGAAATGATACGGATCAGGGAGGTAATAACTTTGTGCCTATGTATCAGATATACGGATACTGTCTCAACACTTTGTGATTGGTTGATACTGGAATTTATGGTTAGAGCATCAACTTTTACCGATATATCGAGCAGTTTCCTCATAAAACTGAGCTAATAATCAAGACCCTACAGGCGATTCCAGTACTTTTGGCAAATCCCATTACTTGGCTGGGATTCATCACTAAAGGAAAAACGAATATCATTCCTTGTAGGTAGTGCCTACAAAAAATGGTCAATAACATCAGTCTGTCGATATTATCGGACCTCCCTGGTATGGTTGACTGATAGTTACTTTAGTGTGACTTGTTCGATAATAATAAGAGACCACACAATATTTTCACTTTGATCCCCAAAGTTGTGGCATCTGCCCACGATCCGGAAAGGATAGACATATTGGTCTTGTCGCAAGAGTCCAAAACAAGGTTGGATTTTTGCAACTTATAATTTTTGGGGAATTCCTCTTACAGTCTACAAACTAAATGGCAAATACAACAGTGAAGAAATGCCTCTCTTGAATTAACTGTAATATCAGACGTACAACCTGTAGGGGCAGTGGTGGCTTTGTGGTAACGAAGCGCCATTAGGAACTGACAGATTACTCCTGGGTGCTTGGGCTGCCCCCTGCTGACTTTGGTGATTAGTTAAAGGCAGAGGTCACAGGTTGTTTGTCCCCTAATTTGTATCACAATGAGAAGTGCTTCACTTTCGCTTTCACTCTCAGTGGAAAGGAAAGGAACCAATGAACCAAGGAACCAATTTGAATGCGAAGGAGTTTGGTTGAAGGCAAATAACCCAAACTAAGACTCCATGTCCCAGCATGTCCATTCAGACGCAGTTCATTATGGTTTTATCAGCGGCTGCATCAAAGAATGGGCCGAGGCAGAAGTGTAACAAATCCTTGGTGCTCAGACCAAGATAAGATCATTTATCACGGAGAGTGCTGCTGGCCCATTAACAACCACGGCTCCATTAGCACTATCTAGCAGGCTTTTATAAAGCCTTGTCTGCCCACATCTTTATGTTTGTATGAGGAAATCATTAAACATTGTTTGTGTGAGAGACGGAAGCAGCTCTTAGTCTGTCTAACAGCTACGCCATGTTCTCTGGGGTCTTGCTAGAAAGGCTGGAGATATGGGAGATGGTTGGTTTCCTCTGGTAGAAGAACTTCTGAAATGTTCTGATGGTAATGTGAGTTTTGAGCGGATGCGGACGATCAACCGTTGACATGATTAATAGTTACGACTGTAAAAACTCACAACTTCTTGCATAATGTTTGTCAAACCTGGAACCCCTAATTATTGTGTCTCAACGTAGGGTCGTACCCTTCTGACTTATATCACAGTCATTCACTGTGTCATTTTCAACTGCTTCCTGTTGGACGTAGGAACCAATCAGAGTGAGGACAAACACTGGACCATAATCTGCTCTGTCTGTCTTTAGTGGAGGCGCTGGCAAATTTCACACTCTGTCAGAATGGGACGTAGACTACCGAAATTTGTGCTTTGCGTAAAAACCAACCATCCAACTTACTAACCGGAAACAGGAACTGAAATTCAAGAGTCCAAAGAGTTTAGTTGTAAGCAACTGGACTTTATCTTGGAGAAGAAAACTAGCAAACTTAAAGAATGCCAAACCTCCTCCACCAAGAAAAAGTCCAGTTGACTAAAACTAAACTCTAAACTCAGCATCATGACCTGGTTGAGTGCGAATCTTCAGATAGCTGAAATCCAAGAAAGAACCTTCCCCCATAAGATAGAAACCTGTCCTACGCCTTTGTGAATTGTGCCCCAGCTTTGGTAGGTTCTGTCCAATTGCTCCTCCATATTTGTCTTTGAATGATGTCCTACTTGAAGACAGTCAGGGAACTACCAGAACAAGGGATCCTTGTTCTGGTAGTTCCAGGTAAATCATCCCAAAAGTCTGGAACCACCCCCCAAAAAAGAGTCTGGATTGAATTGTGTGAGGAGTTGGGACAGCAAGACGACGTTGCCTTGACGATCGGATCATGAGGATACGTAGAGCAGAACCATAAAGGACCATGTAGGCAAGCAACAGTGACCGGATTTTGTCCGGGACCCCTATAGATAGCCAGTTGAACTGTATTTACCAAAGATCCAGACTTTAGATTGGGTTGAAACCTGCATCTCTTTGTCCCTTTTGTCCAAAGCGACTTAGAGATGAGGAACTGTGGGCCAGAGTGGAGAGTAAGAAGGTCAGTTGGTTGTTGGTTCTATTCCCAGATTCTTTTCGTTCTTCTCTTTGTCTTCTGATTTCTCTGGGTTTCTCCAGTGGATTAAATTCAGACTAGGGATTAGGTACGTGTCTGACTAAACCTTTCAGCGGGTCCTGTTGTTGTCCTGAAGGAGTTGCTGGTTTAAAGACAGAGAAGTGAACAGTAATTACCGTCTGACCTCTGCTCTGTTTATGAGCGTTTGGGATTAAAAAGCAGGGGGTGAGGAGGCGAGGGAGGTCAGAGGGGGGGGGGGGGGGGGGGGGGGGGGGGGGTCTCTCAGTCAGCCTGGAGATAAAGACATTTATGTTTGTTTGAGCAGACAGTGGCGCTCATTGTCCTGCTGTTTCCTGCGCCCCCTCCTCCGCAACAGAAAAATGACCCTGCACTTAATCGCGTGAGGAATCTTCACCCACCGATGTATGCACACACACACACACACACACACACACACACACATCCTTCTCTCCTGATCAGATGACATCATTAACAATCATTACAGGGACACCAGGAAGTGCAGAGATCTCCGGCTCGGGGTCTGGCAGCTCAGGATCAGGTTAGCCTGTACGAGATGAGAGATTTGGAGAGAAAAGCTTCCACCGAAGCTATTTCACCTCTGGGTTTCATCAATGCCCAAATGCTGAGAGGAAGCATATGGAGAGTGAGCAGGATTTCTTCAAAAAGAAAAAAAAAAAAATCAGTCAATAAAGAGCGTTTGCGTCCCTCATTTTTCCTCATTTAGCCGGCGAGTCATTCTTGATGCTCTTCGTTTCATGTTGCCAATGAACACAGGCATAAAGCTGACGTGCCGTATATTGTGTTTAGGGTTCCTGTGATGTTAAATATTTAATCAGAGCTGCAGGATCGAGGTTTTTTTTAACCCGTCTCTTTAAACTGGATACAGGGTTTTGTGGTTTCTGTGGCCGGGTTAGTGATTTGGGCTGAGGCTGCTGTGAGCTGCGAGCTGGAGCCACGGCGACTCAAGGCTGAGAGCTCTCCCCTCTGGACCTGGGGAAAGCTGACACACCAGGCCGGGGTGAGTCCATGACAGGACCCAGGCAGGAAGTTTCTCGTCTGCGTCGGCGGCCATATCAGTAGCTGTTCTTGTATGACACTAACCACAGCTACCACAGGACGGCTGTCAGAGCGCTATGTCACGGTGATACGCAGACCTTTACCGGGGACAGAGGAGAGCCGGCAGCGCGCCTTCAAAGTCAAGTCGGCGGCGACGCACATATGGATGTGTGCGTGCGACGCCGGATGATTAAACCTTGCTCTGTTATTGCATTAATGTGTGTCAGGGCTGTGATCTACTGGAGGAGAGAAGAGTGACCCCTACTGTTAAGGAAAATACACATAGACTCCATGCAGTATGCCATGTGGGGATAATATGAGACATGAGGACGGCGGGACGGTGATATACAGCCCTGGACTAAATGAGTTTGAATCATGTAAAATATTCCCTCAGTGACTGATCCAGTGTGAGCTGTAATCACTGAGGAACTTTATTTTGGTTTCCTGTATTCCCGTAAAAGTCATAAAAAGTCCAAATAAATGTTTAAATTTCCTTTTGGGCCTGAACTTCTTATTGAGTCGTATCACGAAACTCTGGCGCTCAATAAATCATTACAGGTTGGCCTCGTTATAAAGCAGTGGTGTCAAACGTGCAGCCCGCGGGCCAGAACTGTTCCACATTAATGAGAATGTTTTATTGTTGTCTTTACTTTGAAACAACGATAAACAGACAACGAGAATAGGAAGACTGGGAAACATGATGCGAGAAGAAAAAGAATCTCTTGCGAAGCAATCTTAGAAACAATGCTCTTGAGGAATCAATCCAACCTCCTGGATGAAATTTCAGTGAGCAAAAAACTGCACACGTCATGTTTGTGTGTTTATCAACTTAGATTTCAATAATATTTTTAGTATATTAGATACTTCAGATCAACTGTTCAGAGCAGTGGAGACTGTGGAGCAGAGGAGAAGAACAGAGTGGAGTCAGGATGGAACAACTGGAGAAAAGAGTCAGGAGTGATCTGAGATAGAAGAGAGACAGCTAAGGTGGAGGGACGGTGGAGAGACCAGCCATGATGGACAGATTAGAGACACTAGGAATAGGGAGGAGACAGGAGACAGAGCTGGAGGTGGAGGAGTTAAAGATGCTGAGATTCTCTTTAGGAGAGACAAGGATGGACAGGATCAGGGGCCAACACAGACAGGAAGGCTTGAAGACAAAGCTAGAGAAGACAGATTGAGATGGTTTGGACATGTTCAGAGGAGGGACAGTGGATACATTGGTAGACGAATGATCCTAGAGATGGAGCTACCAGGTAGGAGACAAAGAGGAGATTGTGGATGCACTGAGGGAGGACATGGAAGTAGTTGAAGTTAGAGTTAAGGATACAGAGGACAGGGGGAGATGGAAAATGCAGAAGAAGATTTTTTAGTATATCCTTTAACCAGCCACTAGGGGGCATAAGCAAGTGTTTTTCAATGGCGGGTCCCAAGCATGGATAAATAGTGAGGGTTGCGTTAGGAAAGGCAACTGGCCAAATCAAAGATGTGAGACATCAGAATGATTTCCATATCGGATCGGGAATTGTTGACTCGCTGTGGCAACCACTGAAAAAAAGGACTAGCCAAAAGATTATGTTAGTACATCTGTACTTGAAGCTAACTTTTGTGATCAAGACCGAGATGATTTTTTTAGAATATTTGATGAAAGAAAAACAGACTTTTAGTTAGTTAGCAAAACAAAAAAGGCGATGGACTGAGTGCAGCAGGTTAGGGTGATAAAGGCCGTATATGAAGAAGTGGAGGAGCGTGAGGGTTAGTGTTTGTTTATTTCATACTATGGGTACGAGTCCAGCCAAGGCCGGCTGCCCTCTCTGCCTGGTACTTCCGTTAGAGACCGCTACTGCCGTGGAGTGGGTTGATGGTTTAAATACAGAGGATCCAGATTCTTGGGTATATTTGTGTTGCATGACAACAAACGTCAATGTTCTTCCTTGTTGGGGTTTGAATTTTCTTTATTGTGTCAAGGGTTTGTTGTGACATTGTGTACAAAATGTCAAAGTCTACAAGATATTTTATGTGGGTAGTTTCCCCAAAGCCCTTCAGCAAAGGCAACACAATCATCAGAGGAGTACTTTTATATATTCCATCAACATCCACTCGAGTTTTCTGGGGAGGTTTTTTTTTTTTATATATATGAATAGAGCCGTGATTGGAGCAGGGAGGACTGGAAATCCTTTGAAAAAGGAAAACAAAAGGTCTCCTCCGCAGCAGTGAAGCATGTCCCTCAAGAGACCGGGCCTGGGCCCGACTCAACCTTTCACACAATCCAGCGCCAACAATGAAACAAACCCTGCCCCGCTGCAGCTCCTATTGTGCCGGAGCACGCCACAGCTGTGGAGAATCACACTGAGGTGTTGGAGGCAACAAATGTTTCTTTAATTGGAATACTGGTATTAGCTCATGTTTCCTGCGCGGCTTTTATGAATCCCCTGTGCCTATTGTTTGGAAGTTCGCGTTGACGTCGCCTGGGCGGCCAGGGCTAATTGAGAGAGTGTCAGTTTGGAACGGGTTCAAGAGGAACTTGTGTCTTTCAGTTGTGTGTGTCTATTTCAAGGTCGAGTCTGTGTGTGTCGGCAGGATTCTGGCAACAGTTGAGCAACTGACTCTGTCGCCAGTAAATTTTATTCTTAGAAAATCAACTTCTTATCAACAGGACGTCACGACTGAATATAACTCTTTTTTTTATAGCCTTTTAACAGCGGCACAGTCTGGTATTAAGTGACCTTTAGTCTGATGTTTTAATCTGAATTCCCATCTGTCTACGTAGATGTAGACAGACAGACACAGAGAGGTTCTAGGTAGGAGGGTTGAATCCCAGTTTGGGCCCTAAGTGTTTGGCTTCCGATCCTATCTATCTATCTATCCATCCATCCATCTATCTAGCCAGGAGTCGGTGTGCAGGAGCAGGAAGAAGAGAAAGAAAGTGCGGCCCGTAGGAGTAGAGGCCAAAAATGGACGTATGGAGACAGGGACTCTTAAGT
>JAFBJS010001572.1:170183-186150 GCA_016785265.1 Paraplagusia blochii
CATCTCTCTGTCTTTCTGTCCTACTGTCTGTCTGTCTGTCTATCCATTCATCTGTCCACCCATCCATCTATCTATTCGTCCATCCGTCCATCTATCTGTCTGTCTGTCTATCTATCTATCTATCTATCTATCTATCTATCTATCCATTCATCCATCCATCTATCTATCTATCTATCTATCTATCCATCCATCCACCCACTCATCCATCCATCCATCCATTCACCCACCCACCCATCCATCCACCCATCCACCCACTCATCCATCCACCCACCCATCCATCCATCCATCATCCATCTATCCACCCATCCAACTACCCACCCATCCATCCAAGCACCCCTCCACACACCCACCCATCCACCCATCCATTCACCCACCCATCCATCCATCCATCCATCCATTCACCCACCCATCCACCCACTCATCCATCCATCCATCCACCCATCCATCCATCCATTCACCCACCCACCCATTCATCCATCCATCCATCCACCCGCCAGCCCAACCACCCATCCATCCATCCATTCACCCACCCACCCATCCATCATCCATCTATCCACCCATCCAACTACCCACCCATCCATCCATCCATCCAAGCACCCCCCCACACATCCACCCACTCATCCACCCATCCATCCATCATCCATCCATCCAAGCACCCATCCACCCACCCACCGATCCATCCATCCATCCATGTGAATTCTTAATGGATAGTGAAAACAAACACAGATCCCTGTTTTAAGTTGACTTGAATTTCCACATCACAATGAACGTCCACATTTTTACCTCTAATGTTTCAATCCAAAAACATTCTATATGTTATATGCGAAAATAATTATATCTCCAAAATATTGATCCTGCAAACCCAATATTAATAATAAAAAATAAAATGAAATAATGACCTTGTGGATCCTACTGGACTCTTAAATTACCTTTCTTAACCAAAAAAATAATGCATATGGGAGTGAAAACAAAAATATTTCTAAGTATGTTTTCCTTTTCCAACATTGTCCTTATACCTGTTAGCCTGTTAGGACACAGGTCTTTGCACCGTATCACTGAATGTGTTTCCTAATCTGAGCAGATGAGATTACTGATAATCTAGGCCATCAAAGATACACCAATCCCTTCCCTAATACGGGATCTTAACACTGGATTAGGACAACTTGGCACAATCCCAGTTGCATGGACAGAAAAGATTAAAGACAGGAAGAAATCTTCAATCTTTAACTTTCACCTGGGAAATCTGTCACATTCTAATAATCCCAGAAGATAATCCAAGTGTCTTCAGAAACTATAAACAGTATAAACAGTACACAGAGAATATATAACTTGTACAACAGTCTGACCTCAGATTAGGGTGGAGTGAAGTGAAAGTGTTTCTTGTTTGCTCCGTCTTAACGGAGCAGGTGCCGTGGCCTCCAGGATCAGTGTCATCTGAGGATTACAGCACATGTCACTGACGGATTGGGAATGTTGAGCGGAATTATTTTCATACGACCTGAGATTATAAACATGGATTAGGAGCCGCGCAAGACGTTGTATTTGGAGTGCTAAATTCACCGGATAATCTGTCGGCGTGTCTTGATGAAAATAATCTGTATGGGAAACAGAGTTAAGACGGGTTTGGAGGTGTGTGTGTGTGTGTGTGTGTGTGATGTTGAGGTCAGAGTAGACAAGTTCATTGATGGTGGCACGTGTGAGTGTGAAGGACAAATACACATAAAATGTGTCTTCAAACAGAGGAATAAAGCTGTATTTACCAGAGAGTGAATGTCTCCAACACTGCTCCACAACTAGGATACCAACGGTTCGAGAAAAAGCTGGAGGAGACAGATTGAGATGGTTTGGACATCTTCAGAGGAGGGACAGTGGATACATTGGTAGAAGAATGATCCTAGAGAATTTGGAGACCACTGACCGAGAATGAACACAGCAGGTTAGGGCGATAAAGGCCGTTTATAGAGTAGAGCTGGAGAGTGTGTTAGCGTCCGAAGCAGTGTTTATTTACTCACCGGGATGCAGATGATTTGGTGTCAGGAGTCTATTCCACACATTATGGTGACAGGTTGTTATGGCACAGTCAACCCATGGTGCGTTGTACATGAAGAGCAACTTTCTGATTAAGCAATGAAGCCTTCAAAACTGCTCAACCACCTGTAGACCAAGAGTTTTCATTTAAAAGATATTTTTTTATCAATGTCTTGACATGACTTGACTGTCACATGTCTTCTCTACATCCACTACTTTCTCGTAAATGTCCGCCGGCAACATATGATCCATTGCCATCCATCCATCCATCTTCATCGGCTTATCCGGAACCGGGTCGTGGGGGCAACATTCGGAGGAGGGATACCCAAACTTCCCTCTCCCTAGACACTTTCTCCAGCTCATCTGGGGGGGATCCCAAGGCGTTCCCAGGCCAGTCGGGCAACATAGACACTCCAGCGTGTCCTAGGTCTCCCTCTTGTACTCCTCCTAGTGGGACATGACCCAAACACCTCCTGTGGGAGGCGTCCAGGGGGCATCCGCAACTGACTCCTTTCGATGTGAAGGAGCAATGGCTCTACTCCGAGCTCCTCACCTTATCTCTACGGGAGCGCCCTGCCACCCTTTGAAGAAAGCTCATTTCCGTGCGTGTATGCAGGATCGCGTTCTTTCGGCCATGTTTCAAGTTGAAACCCCGAGCTAGCAAAATGAACAGAAAAACATGTCTTTAGCTTCTTATCTCAGAGTCAAAGATCCAGAGAGAAGACAGAAGATCCAGAGAGAAGACAGCTTATTACAACGCTCCGAGCTTGCGCCGCAAAATACGCTGCAAGTGAATCTCTAATGCGATAAGGAAGCCGTCAAAACTGCTCCACCTACTGGAGACTGAGCATTCTGCTTTAAAAGACAAGACAATTTACGAAGACACTGCTGATAAAGTTGATACACTCTGGGTTAATGTTGATTATTGGGTTTATTGGGTGTGGCAAAAAAGTTGGTACACTGAGAGCAGCAGGTTAGGGTGATAAAGGCTGTGGATCACCTGTAGTGAGTATTTACTCACCCTCCGGTTGTTTTGGTGTGAGGAGTGTGTTGTGCACATTCTTGTGACCGCAACCAGTTTTTGTTAATGTGGTCGGAGCGGTTTGTGTGTGTGTGTGTGTGTGTGTGTGTAGGCTAAAGTGAGTGGTTTGGAGAGAATTCATTAGTGTGTAGACAGGTGGCTAATGTTACACTCCACCAGTGAAAGTCAGAAGCCTGAGGGTCCTGCTCTCTCTCTCTCCCTGTGTCTCACTCCCTCCCTCACTCACTCACTCACTCCCCCCCTGACTGTGTGCGTAGAAAGTCTACACCGCCCTGGATGACATTTCCAAAGACGACCAACCACTGATTAGAAAATGGTCTGTAGTGAAACAACAGCCTCTGATCTTTATCAAAGTTTAACATCGCTCTCTGTCTCTCTCTCTCTCTCTCTGTGTCTCTCACCCCCTGTCTCTCTCTCCCAGGCCTGTCCCTCCTGGGAGCCAACTATAAGTACTCCATCAGGCAAACCGCATTAGTGTAATTTCGTCCCAGGAAATTAGCAGAGCAGAGCGGCGCCAATTAGAAGTCAATAGCTGGCTTTATTAATCAAGCTGGCCATCGCACTTGATTAGATTAAGCTGGGGCTGAGCTCTGTTCGGTGTGTGTGTCTGTGTGTGTGTGTGTGTTTTGTGATGCTGCTGGTGCATCCCTCTCTTATTTTCCCAGTGTGTGTGTGTGTGTGTCTGTGTGTGTGCAAGTCAGAGCGACAGGTGCTGCTGACTTGCTGATCCAGTCTGATCGTGACTGTCTGCGGCTCCGCGGGCCTCAGCGTCACGTTGATGTTGACCCTCCGTGACGTCTGCTTCCTAGAAGACCGACTCCAAGGAAGGCACCGGTTAGTACGCAGACATGCTAACCCCTGAAGCTAATGAAGCTAACACTGTTACATCAACTAGGATGAGAAAACCAGAGGTGATATTATTGGTTAGCTGAGATCATTGGTCCAATATCAGAAATAAGATCGTCATCGTTTTATTCCCGATAACAACAATACCAATGCCTGGGTTCTGCAACATTTGCTGGAATCACACATTTGGTTCTGAGACATTTACGTCAGATTAGGAAGGACAGGAAGGAAGGGAATCAAACTCCTCTTCATTGTGACGCTGTGATCCACACCACTGCACACAACGAAATGTCACCTCTGTATTTAACCCAGGGAGCAGTGAGTGTGACGGTGTCATGCTCAGTGGTACCTTGGCAGTTAGTGGTT
The DNA here is from genome assembly GCA_016785265.1 of Paraplagusia blochii. NCBI lineage: Eukaryota > Metazoa > Chordata > Actinopteri > Pleuronectiformes > Cynoglossidae > Paraplagusia > Paraplagusia blochii. The sequence goes on from JAFBJS010001572.1 coordinate 174,466, forward strand.
TCGAACCTGCAGCCCTCCAGACCCGGATCCAGGCCACCACTGTCCCAAATGGGGCCAAACTGCACAAATGTTTTTGTCAAAGCGTCTCAGTGGCAACCTGGCAGTGGAATCGAACCTGAAACCTTGTGGACCAAATTCCGCTTCTTTAACCACTGCTGACGTGTTTGGACAATATTGGCAAAATTAAATAGAACAGAATTAGACCAGACTGACTTAGAACTTAACGCATCTAAAAGGTTCCTTTAGTGAGTATTCTTTGTTGCTTAGTCTTAGGTAGAGGTTTTCAAAGTGGGGGGCGCAACCCATGGGGAGGGCATAATGAAGGGCGTTTTTTAGATGGATGTAAATCTGTTCATCTAGTCCTGTTAGAACTGGATTTTATGTTTCAATCTCTAAAAGTCCTCTGGATTTGTTGAGTTTTGACGGTCCCTAAACCAGGTTCTCAGCTCAACACTGAGCTACTTGATCAGACAACGTTGACATAAAGATAAGAAAAACCTTCATTGTCAGAGCTGTTGGGGGAAAACACGCATTGACATATTCTGAATTCTGACATTCTGAGAGAGGAAAAACATCCGTCCCGTGACTCTTCGCCTGTTTTAAGGTCACAGCAAAGTTCACCAGATCTGACAGCTTGAGTGTTATTATCTCACTGAGACAATACTGTACAGAACTCACATCTGTCTTGGAAATATGGACGTGTAATCACCGCAGATCATGACATGAAGATTAAAGTGTGAGTTTGCTGTGTTTACTACGACAACTTTAATCCCACAATCCTCCACTAACTCGTCCCAATACGTTCGTCCAATCCTATTTCTATGTTTTACACCAGCGACACCTGTGGGTCAGTTGGTAATAACTTGTTATTATTATTTCTGTTTTATTTTTATATCTGATTGTGAATGATTTTTCAAATTTATTTTTGAGAAATTACTGGATTGTCCCACCAGTTTAAGACTCAAACTCGATACATTTCAAGATTCTTGACCTGTCTTACCTACATCGTACCTTCTTAAAAGGTTTTCTTCCACCAACAATATTGTATAAAAACATAAAACATTATTGCTAAACTGAAAATCCCAAGATGGCAAAAATATAAAAAGAAACAGTCTTTGGGTCCAAAATCCAGAGAGGACACAAAAAAGACTACGTCTTGAGAGAAGACCAGAGCTGACTTTAACAGACAATTCCAAAAGAGACAGTAGGTATAGGTAGAAGACAGGAGGCGGAGCTGGAGGTGGAGGAGTTAAAGATGCTGAGATCTTTAGGAGAGACAAGGATGGACAGGATCATGAGGTGATTAGAGGGACAACACAGACAGGAAGGTTTGGAGAAAAAGCTAGAGAAGACAGATTGAGAAAAGCTAGAGAAGACAGAATGAGATGGTTTGGACATGTTCAGAGGAGGGACAGTCGATACATTGGTAGAAGAATGATCCTAGAGATGGAGCTACCAGGTAGGAGACAAAGAGGAGATTGTTGGATGCAGTCAGGGAGGACATGGAGGTAGTTGTAGTCAGAGTAGGAGATACTGAGGACAGGGGAGATGGAAATTGTTGACTCGCTGTGGCAACACAAAAGTTTGGGGACCACTGACCGAGAGTGAGTACAGCAGGTTAGGGTGATAAAGGCTGCTTAAACCTGCGCTGCGTAGGGCGTGGCGAGCAGTTCTTTAACGAGGAGAAGAAGCCTTCAAAACTGCTCCACCACCTGGTGATCAAAAGTTCTGCATTAAAAGTCAAGACGACGGTTACATTTCACTGAAGTTGCCTTTAATACCTGTTCGTTTTCCTGCGGGAATCTTAATAACCAGGATCCCGAACAGTCTGTTGTGGTGAGGCCTTCAGTCTGTTTACAAAATGACACCTACAGCAAAATGAAATGCAGCCATGATTCTAAGATGACACCAGAGTCCTTTTCTTTCATGACACCGGTCTGAGGTAACGGATCTAATCATAGATCTGCTGCTGCCACAGAGACCAGGACGTGGAGTCTTGGATTTCCTGCTTAAAAAACATTGGAAATCCTACGCCCTTGAGTGTCTTTATGGCATGATGTTCAGGAACCGCACAACGGTCAACACAACAAAACCACAGAAACCCCACTCCGGCTACCAACACCGCCACTGGCACCAGTGTCACTGCCACCAGCGGTGGCAGCACTGAGGGCGATCTGTTCCACCAGACGTCCTCAGATTTCTCTACCAGGTGCATTTTGTTTCAGATCCATAGCTACCGCTGATGCAGGGTGAAAATTTTCTTTCCTTTTTGTTTCCCGTTCAGTCCATGCTTCTCCGAGACCCCAGACCCCGGTTGTCACTGGCCCAGAAAGAACAGCTCCCCCTGGGCTCCGTCTGAGGAGCTGCTGGCTGAGTCGCTCTGACAGCTACATGCTTTAACAGATGCACTTCCCGTCCAGGGAAACAGTCTCTGAGGGGCAGATAAGCTGAAGGGAGTCACTGCAGCTCCAGTGGCACTGGGGAGGAGGACGGGGTGGAGGGGTAACAGGAGTTGATTGAGGGTAGTTGATAAACAGTAGCTGCTGGACAGAGCTTGTCCACACGGATTGTGATTCCTGTGTATCATGACTTGTGACCTTGTGGGCGATTTCTTCACTGCTTGGAGCTAAACATATCCAACTAGTAACACACTTAGTATATTAATACTCTTTATATGCATATACTGTATGTGTAATGGAATTTACATCTTTGGAGCCATAGGCTCCACCAGAGGTAAAATTAAGAGGTCTAATCACCACCAAGAACAACATCTAGGTGGCAGTACTGGAGGCTAAGTCATTCTCGGAGGTTCTCGATTACTTTCTTTTTGAAATCCTAATACATTCATTTTAAATGAAAAAATCTAATATGCCAAACTTGTTACTACTTACGATCTTTGCCAAAGATAACCGTTGTGTAGGTTAAGGCGAGAAAATAAACATAAAGTCAAACAAATTATGTTGGGCTTCATGATGTACGAAACCAAGAACCAATCAGGGTTCTTAAAAGAGTGAACAGATACATGGAACTACTATTATGTAGTTCCAATTTTTACAATTATGTCCAATTTTGGCCAAACACTTCGTTATCGATTCCGATATCAACCAGTTCGGAAACATGAAGCTGTTTTCCCCCCAAAAATGAGAAAATACTGAATTCTAAAAAAAAAAATTGCATTACCCAGGCATTTTGTTGTAATATTTTCCAGAGTTGCACGAACACTATATGGGTTGCCGCCACCTAGTGGCAGAAGGGTTATTTATCACTCAAGCTGCACACGTTTATTGGAAGACTTTCACAGCTAACTCCCTGTCTCAGGTGCCTTACCTTGAGTACCCAAGGTGCCCCCACCCCCAACATTTGAGAAGCTAACTAGTGAAAATAGCACGTTGAGTGTCGATTTTTCAACTAGCATTTATAACATTATGTCAATCATGCAGCCTGTGGGCAAAAATGTGTCCGTTACTAGAGTTTTTGACAGAAATTGCTCAAACATTTCCTGTTTTCGATCTTCTTTTCCATTTGGCTTTTTTTCAGGGGTTGTCTCAGCAAGTCAACAATTTCCATCTCCCCCTGTCCTCTGTATTCTCAAATCTGACTCCAACTACCTCCATGTCCTCCCTCACTATATCTATCTCTTCTTTGTGTCCTACCTGGTAGCTCCATCTCTAGCAACTACCTGTTTTGGATGTATCTATAGATACAGCAAAAAGATCGAATTCGTTACTTTTGACTTCGAGGATCTGTCCTCAAATGTTGCACGAAACCTCTCAGTTTTGGTGTTTTTCTACTGACACCAGGAGGATTTACAGCGACAGTGATCAGTTGTGCATCATGTCAAGGGCGGTGGTGTAACACCCCGCCGTCCAGCAGATCAGCTTACTGGGCACTTCAATCTCAAATCTAATCACAGAAGCAACAATGGCTGAAAAGGGAAACAAAGCAAGAGGCATTTCATATTCATCTCCCTTGTGTCAGGTGGACTAAGTGCCAGCTGGACTGAAAAGGCTGGTGAGGAAGCAGGTAATGTTGCTGACTACAAAACAGTCTGAGGTTACCGAGTAAAACTGGAACGATCGATCGGCGCGGCCCCGGGGGAATTGTAACCGTGCTGTCGGAGAGACGGACAATTTAAATGTTTCTGACAAGGGAAGTGAAAGAAAATAGAAAGAGTTTTCAAAAAAGGAAGCAGGACGCATAAATGAATTGATGAATTGTTGCTGGAAAGAACCAATCTGGGAATGTTCTACGCTAACTTAGTATTCACCAGTTGTACACGATAACAACTGAGGAACAGAACATGTTTCTATAGGTTTCTCAACCAGCATGTTGACATGATGACATCAGGTCAGTATTTGTAAGCAAGGAGGCAAAACTAGCTGTGGCTAGTCAGGAGAAAGACCAGAGGAAACTGCTGCTTAATGTGCATAACCCTCGATCCTGTAAGGTCGGGTGGTGGGTTATCTGCAGTGTTACTTGTACTTGAAACTACATTTCTCGGTAACTAATAACGTAATACGTTAGTTTTCCCATTCAGTAACGTCGTTATTGTTACTGTGGTGTAAAGGGGACTCGTTACTATCTGTGGTCCAAATGGACAATTTTCCCCCGGCCACGGAGAGAGGACTGCGTGGAGGCGGAGTCTGTCTGCTGCCTGTCAGTCATGAGTGAAAGACGGCCGTGCACACTAACTGAACCCATGCATTGAAAAGGAGCGATGATTGGTTGACATAGGTTAACATTTCAGGCTAAGCCAATCAGAAAGAGACCTGGGCGGGTCTTCTTGCCTATAAGGAAATAAGCAGTCACAATGATGATAGTTGCTACAGAACACAACACAAAACTTTTTAATGTTTTTATATAAAGTATAGTAAAGTAACTAGTAACTTAAGTAACTTTTATAATTTAGTAACTTGTAACGTAACTAGTTACTTTTTCAGAGCAGTAACTAGTAAAGTAATTAGTTACTTTTTTAAAGTAACTAGCCCAACACTGGTTATCTATAATGGGAATCACCTGTTGAGCATATGATTTATTAAATTATCAATTTTTTTTCTTTTTTTTTAAAAAATTCATTTGTTTGGTTTGAATTCTTCAAGAACATTTGACATTTGTCAGAGACACGCCATTTGTGTCGTAACGTAGAGACTTAATCATTGAAAAATTTTCTTTTGTCTCGATATATTTGATGGAAAAAAGGGAGGGAAATATCCCAAAGAATTACAAAAAAATTGTTTGTGGAAAAACATATCCTTTGCCCTAAATTCTACAATAACTGTTTAAGTTGGAAAGAAACAAACAAAGATTCTAATTAAATTCTTGGGTTATTAGCTGTGGCCTCTCTAAATTGTAAAATGATGGTGGAAACTCTGACTCCGTGCCCTCTTCTCCAAAAATCCCCACATCTGACAAAAGGCCCATTCCTCGGTCCCTTCCAACAAACAGCACCATTGACGTTGGCAGAATCATGTGAAGAAGTGCGGAGATGTGACCAGCTGCTAACCTCATCGTCGTCGACTCCAATGCGCCTCGGGAAAACAATGCAAATGAGTAAATATTCAGCATAAACACACAAAGCCACAATCTGGGGCTTTTTAACACAATACGCAGGGAACTGTTGATATTTCCAATCCCTGCCTTTCATTCCTGGGCCTCAGCGAAGACAAATAAACATGACATCAAACAGTGGAATCAGACAGAACAGAACATTATCTGTCAGTGCTTCTGACTGTTTGAACGTATCATGCAAACAAAACGACACAAAGCAAACTATTTCCATACTGCTCCAAACACAACGCTCTGAAAATCTGGAAGGAGTTTTTTTTTTTTTTTTTTTCAGTTTTCTCTCAGGGTCTCCATCTCTATCTGAGCAAAACTCCACTTACTTCTGTTATTTTAAAGAACCTGAAGCTCCTGTGTTTGTGTGAGAAAAACACCACTTACTAGGTGTCACGTCGTGTTAGATGCTGTGACCTGTCAGGGCTCGTCTCGCTACTTATCCGTCACCACCGGTCTGTTCCGTGTCTGCGGGTGGCTGGGAACGCTGCACCTTAATACACATATTTGCTGTTGGAGCGTGGACTGAACAACAGAGCGGTCACTCATCGGGATGACCTCTTCATCGCCAAACACAAAAATACAAAGATGTTTTACAAGCTTTCCAACCCTGAGGGCCAGCCCGGCCAGACCTCCATTCCCGGCAATTATCGTGAAGCTGAAAAGCCAGAGAGACAGAGAGAGACAGAAAGACAGAGACAGAGAGAGAGAGTGATTGTACAACAAATTACAAAGAGAGTTTAGTTTTGGGGAAATTGTGATCATTTCAGGGTAGCCATTAATGTTGGCATGCGCCGGTGTTACATAAAGTTTCCTCGCGAAGGGAACAAAGAAGAAAAGAGTTCGGAATCGCTGCCCTGACGTTCACCGTTTTCCGAGCTATTAATCACGTTTGTGATGGGGCCTCAAGAAAGTGGAATGCGAGAGCATGACAGTGATGGAGGTGAGCTGCCAGACGGGGCGTCAGGTGGCTGCCACGGCCCCGTGACACGGCCGGGAGCGCGACCTGCGACTTGCACTGCTGTCCAACAGGTTGTAAAGAGTCCGTCAGTAGGAAAACACTCGGTGTCCAATAGGGGTCGCCATCTTGGGCGGAACGGAACATGGGGTGGGAGTGCGAGTGTTGCATGTGAAGGATGAGGAGTCCCAGTATGACCACATGCACAAGCTCCGACTGTCTCTCATTTCCTGCGGCAAAATCAACGAATGAATGAAACTTTCTCACGCTCCAGCAAAATAGTTTTAAGATTCCGGCGTTTTGCGATGTTTTCTCAGGACAGTTTGTTCTTTGTTTGACCGACATAGACTCTCAGTTATGATAAGACGTCCTCACTCAGTGTCAGTGTTCATATCTCTAGAACTCTAGAACGTAAAACTTGTTTTAATTATTATTATCATATGAAAATTAAACTTGTCACATTAGTAATATTAGTTTGTGGATTAGTAATATTAGATTTCGCCAAATTTGCTGGAATGTCTTGCAAGTCCATAAATGTTGGACCAATGTTGAACACATGCAGATTGGTATCATTTGATAACAGAATTACAATAAGCAAAATGTTAATATTATTTAAGTGAAGTCCATTAATAATCCCAAAGGGGGAATTCATAGTTTGAGTCTTTGCAAAACTGCCGCAAAGTACTAAGGCACCGTACTGCCTTAAGTCAAAAATTTTGTCTTGTTGGTCGTAACTGGTCCTAGACATGGAGCATTCATGTGAGCTAAGATAAATAAAAGTCTTGCATCCATGCTAACTTGCCAAAATTATTTTAACATTTTTATGGCATCTGTATAAAAAAACCTGGGCAATTTACCTAAGAGACAGAATTATAATGATTATGCAAACTAATTTTGATCATTAGGGGAAGTGTAGCTATCATCTGACCCCCGAGCCTTAGTTTTCCTGGTCTTAGTGCTTAGAGCTTCCTACGACCAGAACACAGAAGGACTTTAAGGTGAAAATTGATTTTTTTTTATAAGAAAGGAACATTTTTCAAGGAATTTTGTTGCTTCTGGCTCAGACCAGCTGCCAATGTTTCCACTGCTAGGAATTATCGGCCAAATATTAAGACAATTATCGCAACTTCCCACTTGTTCCATCGTTTCAGTGTTTTTTGGATGAGACTTCACCATTTATGGGGAGGTGGTTTGAAGTCTTGGAGTTTATGACTTAAAACATTTGTTCCCAGACTGAGTTTTATTGATACATTTCTTTAGTCCTGCTTTAGTTCCTGTGACTTTATCGTGATGCTCTGTGTTCTGTTCTTCTCCCTGACTTTGCCCGAGGTAACGACTGTCCTGACCTGATATACTGTACGTGATTGGCAAAGTGCTCTGCATGGTTCTTCATACCAAGCCCGGCTGTAGAGGATGAATACGCTGTTGTTACACAGAGGAAGAGAATGGTTCAATATTTGTCTTGGGTTAAAAAAAAAATCCAATACACAAAAGATATTTTTGTTTGGGTCTGACATTAAAAGGCCACATTCAGGAAATGCTCCAGGAGCAAAATTAATTAAAAAAAACCCCTGTTGTGATAAAGAAGAAGAAGAATCTTAATGTTTGTCTGGTTTTGTGTTGAGATTATGCAGATTATAGCCTGTGTCTGAAGATGTAGATAAAGACGGGGAGACAAGCTAATGATTGATGTGTTTTTGAGATTATTTTCTCAAACGTCTAAGGGACAAAGACCGAGATATTTCACAGTTGTTAACTGAAGATTGTGGGGGACAAAAGGATTGACGGTCCTCATCGATTTCGTTGACACATCATAGTGAGTAGAATATTTTGTAGAGCTGGACGTTGATGTTGCCGTTGCCACCGTTAGTTGCTACGTTTCATTGTCGTTTCCCTTTAGATGAAAAATCCATTCTATACAAATGGGTTTTACTTGTGTCCTGGTTTGATGAAACTCAAAGGTTCCACATCCATCAAGACAAACACACCCATCCAGTTTACCATATTTGTAAGAATCATGACATCATGATCTGCTTGGCTCTCATTGGTTGCAGCTAATTGCGCCATAGTCCAGGAACAATTGATGTTTTCAGCAGTTGACTTACAGTCGTCGTGATTGCTGGAAAGCAACAGATGACAATGTATGATATGGAATTACTTTTACAGCGTGACAAGTTCTAGCCTAGCACCAGCTAATCTTAAGGGAATTCTTCCGCAAGTTATACGGAGCACAACCCTGTATGTAATTCCAGTAAATTTTACAAAACTTGGGTGTTGTGTTAGCCATTTTTTATTATCAAAAGAAAAACCAATGCCAATCTTACCAATATATAAATACATATATGTATACATTTATATATGGATATATATATGAATGTATACATGCATGAGAGTATGTGAGTATGCATTTATATATATATTTATATATGTATATATATGAATGGATACATGCATGAGAGTATGTGAGTATGCATGTATATTTATATATATATATTTTCATATATATATGAATATGTATATATATATGTATGCATTCATATGTTATGGCTATATGTGGCCTTAGGCGGCATGTGTATGTATTTGCTTCTGTATGTATGAGAGTATACGAGTATGCATATATGTATATATAGTTTTCATATATATATATGAATATGTATATATGTATGCATTCATATGTTATGGATATATGTGGGCTTAGGCGGCATGTGTATGTATTTGCTTGTATGTGACTAACCAATATGCTGTATTGACATATATGTGCTTATATATGTGTATATGCACATACATACGTACACTTGAGTGTGTATGTATGTGGATATCTATCTATCTATCTATCTATCTATCTATCTATGTATCTATCTATCTATTTATCTATCTACCTACCTACCTACCTACCTACCTACCTACCTATCTACCTACCTACCTACCTACCTATCCATCTATCTATCTAGTTCCCTGTGACAGCACTAAAACTATTTAAACCAATGTTCTACCTTAGACAAGCGTCGCGGCAGCAATTTGTTAGCGAAGACAGCAGAAGTCTCGCCCCCTGCTGATAATAACGCCTCAGGGCGTGTTAAAAGTTTGTAGTGAACCTAGCAGACGTGTCACCGACATGATTCTTCAGCACATTCTAGCAAAGGCCACGCAAGGTGCACCGCCGTGTGTGGGGTAAAAGTTGGGGACAGAAAAAGAGTCCACGTTCACACAGTGGGAGCTTCACCTTCTCACAACCTCAGACTTTTTCGTCTTCACCCAAAAACCCACCCCTCGGTAAATTGCAGCCTTTTGTTGACTTAGAAGTTTAATGATAGCTTCAGGGCCTCCATATGAGGAAGAGTATGCTATTGACAGTCGTCATTTTTTTCTCCTCTCAATCATTCCTCCTCCTGTCTGTGACGGACTGGGGTTGAAGTTACGGTCAGGACCCCAAAAAAGGGCCGTTGTTCCTGTCTTTCTACCAATCACAAGACCTGTCTGCCAGTGTTAGTGTGAGGTCAGATGACTCAGCTGGAGCAGAATCGTGACGCCGCTCAGTGCCAGCGGTTGAACCACCCACACATGGTATCATTAAGATGGTGCGACATCCTGTCATTAGCAGCGCGTATCGGTTTCACAGCTATCTGCTCGTTGACAATGACGTTTCCTTGTGTAACGCACGGAACGAAAACACCAGTTTCACAAGTTCATCCTCTGTGATGATTGATGATGTTGTCATCAATCCATCATCCATCAATTCACTGCAGGTTTTCAGTCTCGTTGTGTTAATTCAGCCTAGTAGGTCTAACCCTTCTCTTGTTTACTTTATCATTAGCAGGTCTTCAATGTGGGACCATAAACCAACCGTTGCTGTAAATCTGAATTGTTTCTATATTGGTGAACTGTAGATAAGTGGGAGGGGCAACAGCAGTCCATCATTTCACCGAAGGGTCGCGTCAGCTTTCAGTGTTCGATACAAAATAAAAAATCAAACTAAAAAAATCAGTTTCCCGTAGATTCTGTGTAATACCAAACTGAACCAGAAGGGGGCTGTGAATCAGGGTTTGGAGAACTATAGGATTTACCATAAAATGTGGGGAACAAAACTATAAAATATTATCATAAATTCAACTTTCACACAAAGGTGGGGGCCGCAAAATACCGTTCCATGGGCCACAAATGGCCCACGGGCCGCGAGTTTGGGGCCGATGTGTAATTTAATGCCATTTTCAACTTTTCTAGTTTTATACTGAAAACAATTTATTTGCCTGTTTTTATAATTTTTTTTTTACCTTAATTATTTTTTCTTTCATCTTCATCTTCATTCATCTTTAAGAATCCTGACGATTTGGCCATGATTCCCATGATGCATTGCACATGCGCGAACACAGATACGGTGGAAAAATAACTGAGAACCGACAGACCAGTCTGACCACATCCGCCAAAATATTTCCTGGTCCATACATGTCGTCATCGTCACCTTTTCTGTTTCGCTGTCTTCTCTTTTCAGCTTGTCCCAACTACTTCCATGTCCTCCCTGCATCCATCCATCTCCTCTTTGTCTCCTACGTGGTAGCTCCATCTCTAGGATCATTCTTCTACCAATGTATCCACTGTCCCTCCTCTGAACATGTCCAAACCATCTCAATCTGTCTCCTCTAGCTTTTTCTCCAAACCTTCTTGTCTGTGTTGTCCCTCTAATCACCTCATTCCTTGTGTCTCCTAAAGACAATCTCAGCAGCATCTTTAACTCCTCCACCTCCAGCTCTGTCTCCTGTCTTCTACCTATTCCCACACCTTTTCTGTCCTTTGTCTGTTCACAGAATGAAACAATTGCCAGGGAAAGGAATTTTTTGGGGGAATGTATTTTTCTTGAAGTGTCTCAGATCAACTGCGAGCATCTGCATATCTCCACCTACCAGCTTCTTCTCCTCCCTCCATGTCTCAATTGACTAAATATTTCTTACTTATTGTTATGCAATATTTTCGTACATTGACCTTGATATCGAACCTAAATAAGTGTAAGGTGTCTTTTTGTCTCTCACCGTCCTCCACCTTCCTAACACATAAAAACCAGTGGGTTCCATTGAGTTTCACCAATGATATTTTCCAGTAGGTAAATATTTGGCTTAAATGTGAAAACTCTTTTCAACTGGAGCAGCCGTCCCCTCTCTGCAGGTCTTGATGTACTG
>JAFBJS010001572.1:192788-235288 GCA_016785265.1 Paraplagusia blochii
TCCTGATCCTGTCCATCCTTGTCTCTCCTAGAGAATCTCAGCAGCATCTTTAACTCCTCCACCTCTCCTGTCTAACCCTAGTGTCTCTAATCCATCCATCATAGCGGGTCTCACCGCCGTCCTAAAAACTTGTCCGTCCACCTAGGCTGAGAATAACAATAACGATAATAACAAGTGTTGGGACTAACACGTTACTTGTAACGCCGTTACGTTACGTTACGAAACTATTTTCCCACAAGCAAGATGAAGGCAATTTATGTGTTTTTTATTATTATCATTTAAAGTAAAGTAACTAGTTTTTAGTTACTTTTATAATTTTGTAACTAGTTATGTAACTAGTTACTTTCCCAGAGCAGTAACTGGTAAAGTAATAAGTTACTTTTTTAAAGTAATTTGCCCAACACTGATGATAATAATAAATGTATATATTACTAGTTTGATTCTGTGAAAACACTTGTCAATTTTCTAACAATCGTGAGTCATAAAGTTACAAGATAAAGAGGCGGAATAACAAGCTAAGTCGTAGCCATCAAATGACATAAACATACGACTTGTGTTCTTTGTTTTCCTTTTGTCTAATTACCAATGATGAATGGTCGGTCTTCAGCGAATAACGCTCTTGAAAGATGTGTAACGTATCCCCTAACGGTCCAACCAGCAGGTCAAACTTCACTTAACTAAACAAGTGTACCATTATCGTGCCCTAAATTAGATTCTACTGTAAGCAAATGACTCTCTCAAGCATCTGTCACCGTCTGGTATGTAAATTGCAGTGTGTTGACAAATGGAGCTTATCTGGAGTAGAGTAGCCTGCATTAGCACCTCTGTGTAATCCCTGTCCGTCAAAGATAGAGCCGCGGTAAGAAGGAGTTAAAGGGTGGATGTGATAAGAGGAGTGGGAGGGTAAAAGGCCTGGAGAGGGCGCTAAGAGAGGCTACCGAGGAGAGGAAGATCAGGGTCGGAACAGAGAGATGAATAATATTGTTGTTTGACTTCATCTCTCCATCTTCTACTCTGACTCCAACTACCTACAAGGTTTACAAAGTTCATATCACCGGTTCAGTGGTGTCTTAGTGGTTCAGTAACTGGACTGGGGTCAACATATATAATATATATATTTATTTTATTTTTTATTTTTTTGATGATTTTGACAATGGTTGAATTAACTTTCTGTTTAGTTTTTAGATTAGATTAGATTAGATAGAACTTTATTAATCCCTCCTGTCTTTCTTCCTGGAAATTAGCCTTTTGGCTAATTCTGGCTTTTTTAACGCAACATGCAATATTGTGTTTTATTAAACTGCATTGTTCCCTTTAAATGAACTAAACTAAACTTATGTTTAAAACAGTTGGTACATAAGTGATCAGAAGGCTGATGCTGCCTCTAGCGCCATCTTGGTGAAGACTTTGATACTGACGATTTTGTCAATTTTGTCAATGCCAAGAATGTTATATTTTTCAGTCAATTATTTGTTTGTGACTGTAAGATAGATAAATAGATAGATAGATAGATAGATAGATAAACCTTTTTAACCACTGTATCAGTATTATATTAAATATTATTCTTGAATACTTTAGTTTTTTACATACTTTTATGCTAATTTAGTCAGAAAACAGATAGTTGCTGTTACCGCGATGCAATCACATGGTTCATAACAACAAGATACGCAATGATTGTGAGTCTGGAATAAAAAAAACTTGAAGTGTGTCTCCTCTGATTCCGGCCCATCACTCCTCCACTGTCAACACTCCCCTCTCCTCCGCCTGTGGACGAGTCTTCTCCATCTCTCCGTCCGGTCTCATCTTTCAGTCAAAGCGTCTCCCAGAAATCAACCCTAAATAACTTTTCACCTCCAAATTCCTTCCAGAGACGTCCGTTACCTCTCGGCGCCCTTTCGTATTTGAAGGCCCGTTCATTTTTGATTTACGTCTGAACAGTAATGGCAGTAATGTCTCCTGTAATCGCGACGAGTGCAATCAAGACGGCTTTTGATGGCTGAACATTTTGACGTGAGCTCCACTGGCGTGTCAAGAGTCAAATCACAGTTGGCAGTTGTGTTAAGTTGTTAGAGGAACGCGTTCCTTTAGATTTCCAAACAAAAGACCTGAGATGAGGTTTGACGTCTGCTGCTGCCAACGTTCTATTGTTTCTTTATTACAGCGTCAGACAAAAGAACGTCATTTTCCAAAACACTATTCTGTTTGATTTGGTTCATTTTTACATTTCAACCTGTGGTTACGTTTTATTGCACTTTGTAACAGAATTCTCCGCCTCTCTCTGAGAAAGCAAGTATTTCCATTGGCGTATGTGTATTGGAAAAAAAAAAATTCAGCCAGGAAGTTCTGGACATTGAAGCTGCAGTCAGACATATAATAAAAAAGTTTTTTTTGTTAAAAAATATATATTTTCATTGACAGTTAATTACGTTAATTCATTCATTCATCTTATTTGTTTCCTGGTCTCCAGGTAATCGTAAGAGGTTACGATAACGATGCCTGTCAAAATGTCTAATTAATCATTAACAAATCTATTTTGTTTTTATTGTACTACTGCATTTCATTAGGTTAGTTGCTACAGAAGAATTACAAAACTTCTTAATGTGTTTATATTATTAATATTTAAAGTAAAGTAAAGTAACCAGTTATTAGTTATTATTACTTTTTATAATTCAGTAACTAGTAATGTAATTAGTTACTTTTTCAGAGCAGTAGCTAGTAAAGTAATAAGGTACTTTTTTTTAAGTAACTTGCCCAACACTGGTTATCCTTCATCGTCTGCGTTGGGGAAGAAAGTATTTGTTAGCGTTTGACATTGTAGACACAGCGAGTGTACGATTTTTTAGGATGAACCGATGCTATTACCAATACTGTTGGGCTCCATACAACATTCACATACTGATCTTTTTATTACTTTTAATGTGTTTATACTTTTATTATTTAAAGTAAAGTAACCAGAGTATTAGTTACTTTTTACGATTTAGTAACTAGTAACGTAATTAGTTACTCTTTCAAAGCAGTAACTAGTAAAGTAATAAGGTACTTTTTTTAAGTAACTTGCCCAACACTGGTTATCCTTCATCGTCTGTGTTGGAGAAGAAAGAATTTGTTAGCATTTGACATTGTAGACAGAGGGTGTGTACGTTTTTTTTAAGGTTTAATCGATGCTATTACCAATACTGTTGGGCTCCATACATCATTCACATACTGATCTTCTTATTACTTTTGTTAATGTGTTTTTATTATTATTATTTAAAGTAAAGTAACTAGTTATTAGTTACTTTTATAATTTAGTAACTAGTAATGTAACTAGTTACTTTTTCAGAGCAGTAACTAGTAATTAGTTACTTTATTAAAGTGACTTGCCCAACACTGGTTTTATTTTTATTTCAGTTCTGAGGCCAAAACCCAGAAGTCAAAGCACATTTATTAGTGGAGACTTTCCTATAGGTAAAAACAATTACTGTAATGACTAAAATGGGGCAGAAAAAAAAAACAGTTGGCAGAGAAATACCTGTAATGTGTCATGTAATCATCACAAGTGTGAGATGAAGCTGGTTTGATGAGTTCCAACCGCCGCCACGCTCTCCACTCACATGTCAGGAGGAATATTACCTCTGGCAGCCTTGTCACATTTTCTGCACAAACTTCTCTGTGATTCGCTGACAAAAAAACGTGTCTGACGAAATTTGCGTTAATTTTCTCCCACAGTCATCTGCCAGGCGAAGGAGCCACGGAAGGCTTCGGCCAAGAAACGCCGCGGAAAAAAAGCGGGGATTTTTGATAAATCACTGAGAATCATTAACTTCTCCCACTCTGGGCGTCATCTTCTTTTGTTCTTCCTGCCAACTTTCTCCACGTCTTGGCAGCAGAGACGCCGACTCTGGAGTTCGTTTCTGAACGGGAGTGTTTAAACCAAATGTGTCCAAAAGGCCGTTCACACACATGGTGTCGGGGGGGTTCGATTCCTTCCTAATCATCCCTGACACCAAACTAGAGCCCCCCCCACTCGTACCCCGCGCCAGCCTTCAACAATTTAACCCTCTGTTCTTCTGACTGACAGGGTCCAGGGCCCAGACTTTGGCTCCAATCAATCCGCGCTGATGGTAAATAACTTCCAGAGCAACGTTGGCCTCATTATTTCACACAGCCCGCACCAGAGGAGGACCAGGTGAAATTGTCCAAGCTGGAAAAAAGGAGCAGCGGAGGTCAACGCACACGCAGAGCAATCAGCCGCCATTTAACAGGATTCTGACAGCGTAAGTGCAGCCGTAACCGTACAAACTAATGCTATCGTATGTACTTAGACACACATGCTAGCAGGAAGTTGGGGTTATGGCCTAAACAAACTCAGGATGCTGCTACGTGTGGGTCTTAAAACACACTTCCACAAAGGATCAGGTGACTTCTGACCAGCGCTGGTTAAAGTCTTGAATATCCACCACAAGTACATGATAATCAGGCAGAGGAACTGAGGCTCTGAGGGGAAGTTCACGTCTTTTTTTTTTTTTTTCATGATTCTTAGAGAGAAGTTGTTCTGTAGGATTTGTCTTTTGTTAACTTTTTAATTTTTTTCTTCTTCTTTTTACCCTTAAGGCGTTTTCAGATGTATATATTAATAAATAATAATTATCATTTTCATTTGTTCAGACCAGTGTTTGGGAAAATTACTTTAAAAAGTAACTAATTACTTTACTAGTTACTGCTCTGAAAAAATAACTACTTACGTTATTAGTTGCTAAATTATAAAAGTACCTAATAACTAGTTACTTCACTTTAAATAAATACCATTTGGACCACAGATAGTAATGAGTAACGGAACCCTTTACACCACAGTAACAACAGCTGCGTTACTGAATGGGAAAAGTAATTCATTACATTATTAGTTACAGAGAAAAGTAGTTTTGTTACATAACGGAGTTACAAGTAGCGCATTTGTCCCAACACTGGTTCAAACTAATGATTTTTTAGTGGAACCAGGCATTTAAATGAACCAAGAATTGAAGAAAACACCATGGTTGTCCAATAGTTTTCTTTCTCAATATATATATATATATATATATATATATATATATATATATTATATATATATATATATACATGGAGAGAGAGAGAGAGAGACCAGGGCAAAGTAAGGCCCGGGGGCCGGATGTGGCCCACATCAATTACAGACAATACAGGCTTGTGTGGAAGATGTTATTCTGAGATATTGTGCAATATTGATGATTGATTATTTTGACACATATTAATTAAATGTTTTATTTATTCCATTCTATCCTTAATTTTATTGTGGTTTAGTTCAGTCAAGGATAATTGGTTTAATCATGTTTTTTTATTTGTCTGTTTGTCTGTTCCTTTTCTGTTTTAGTGAATAATTTTATATGTAAATATATATTTATTTATTTTCAATATATTTTAGTAATTATGGGTTGTGTTGCCTCGGTGGTTAAGGAATGAGACCTGGATCTGCAAGGTGTCAGGTTCAAAATCCACCAGCTGCCAAGTTTCCACTGACCCTGGCACCCTCCCTATACACCGCCCCCTACTGACTGTGGTGATGCGTTAAAACAGAGGTCACATTCATGTGTGCGCAGTCGTGTTCCGTGTCACAATGACACGTTTTTAAAAGCCTTTTATTGTCGTTGCCTAAACTTGTAAAGATACGAGCCAAAAGCCTCAGGTTGATCCTCAGAGTGAACGCTGAAAACCAACATTGCAGGCCATTATAACTCATCATTAGCGCCCCCTAATGATGAGTGGCTCTTCTTTATTGTCAGACATGAATGAGGTGGCTGTCTTCCTCGCAGCGTTTAACCAAAACACACAACAATAAAACAGAGGGCCATGTTTACACAGCGGGTCGGTGAACTTGTTTTTAAGCCGCTCTAAATCATCCTCATGACTGACGCCTGGCCAACAACTGCACCGCTGCACCACCGCCCCGCCCTCGCGAGGCTCGTCCCCCGTTGGAAGAGATACTGATGCAGAATTATGTTTTGTTTGTTTTAGTTCGAGGCAAGAACATATTTCACAGTGTTGAAGGTCAGAGGGCTAGTTGAATTCTATGTGACTTACCGGGAGGAAATATGAGCCTCTAAAGCTTTTTAAGTGATTCCCTTCACTGCCGTGGCCTCGGGGCCAAGAGAGACTTGTTTCAACACACCCAAACAGAACGAGGCCCAAAGTTCTCCACAGACAGGGAGGTGATTTGTGGGGGTTTGAGGGAGCAACACGTGGTCAGTCTCCGTTCGTTCATTCTTTGATCATTCTCTGCAGATATAAACGCTGCTCCTCCGCCGTCACGTCTTCACATGTCATCTTTTTTTTTTTTTTTTTGTCAGGCAAACTCACAGTTCATTTTAGGTACGTGACCTTCTGGAATAACAAAAAGAAAAATATCTGGGAAAACAAATTTGGGGGCTTTCCTTCCACAGAAAAACAGCCTCTGGTTGGATTATTTTGTCAGAGGAAAAAAAAAAAAAATTCTAGGGACGTGATGAAGGGCGAGTAAATAGCTGCAGTGTTAGAGGGGAGAGTGTGTGTATTTACAAATCCCTTGTGTTCACGTTGGCCTCCTGCCATTTTAACTCAGCTGAGGTCACGGACAATGAGGAAATAATTGTTCCAGTTATCAGTGTCCGGGGAAGATTTATGACCGCTGCACACTTACGTTTTTAGATTTTTTTTAATGAACAACGTTCCTCATTTTTGGGGATTTTGATTCACACGCAAACTGCTGCTTTGGATCTTGAGAATCTCGTGAGTTTTTTTTTTTGGAGGATATTTCATATGAAGTTTCAATCTTATTGAAAAGTTTGGAGAAAGAGCTACAGAAGCCAGATTGAGGGCAGATTTCTAAGGGTGACCCTCAGAATCTGGACACCTTCATCATGGACAAGGCTCTGCTAGACTATAAGGTCTGTGTGAATTAAAGTCTTTAAAGATTCTCCTCAAATCCAGGTCCGTTCTCCCAAGAACATCATCATTATCATCACCAAAAACCAATGAAGACCAATCCTCCGTTGAAGGATGGAGAGTTCTGTCAAAAGTTTGGAGAAAAAGCTAGACAAGACAGATTGAGGTGGTTTGGACATGTCCAGAGGAGGGACAGTGGGTACATTGGTAGAAGAATGATCCTAGAGATGGAGCTACCAGGTAGGAGACAAAGAGGAGATTGATGGATGCAGTGAGGGAGGACATGGAGGTAGTTGGAGTCAGAGTAGAAGATACAGAGGACAGGTTTAAGAAGAAGAAGAAATGATTGTTCATACAAGGAGACATTCTGCTAACGGTTCAATACCAGAGATCCTTCAGACTCTGATACTAAGAGAAGAATCTCTAGAAGATGTTTGGTTTTGTTCTTCAACAATGGCACAGTATCACTGGTCGGCAGTAACGGCTGATACCGACCAACCAGTCTTTTTTCCATCTGTCCATCTTTGTCCACTTATCTGTTATGGCACTTTTCCCAAAAAATACATTTAGGCTCCAAACAACAAACCATGTGGGTAAAATATGATACATGAGGAGAGCAGTGATGTCCAGAAGAGGACGGCGGGACGGTGATATACAGTTGTGGACTAAAGAGTTTGCATGGTGTTAAGACATTTATTTGGTTTTCTTTACCCTCCCTTCTTTAAAAGTAAGAGACAATAATTTTTGGACTTGACCTATTTATTTGAGACGTATCACGGAACAACGACGCCCAACAAAACGTCAAAATTTGTCCTCTAACTGTAGCGGTGGTATCAAACATTCAGCTCGTGGACCAAAACTGGGCCCAAAGGGCCGTGTTTCGCATATATCACAAAACTTCACCACCCAAGGCAAGAGACATTATTTCCTTCACCATTATATAGACTATTAATTAGGATATTTTCATTGATGATTGGATAATATCAATAAGTTTTACTTAAGTTTTCAAGACTCCAAAATCAATGATTGAATTAGCAAAAATGATTGCAAACGCATTGGAAACTATGTTGCAAGACGACCCCAAAAATATTTCTCGCGACACTCCTGAGGGTCAGGACTCAGTCCTTGAAGAACAATGTGTCACCAAGACGCAGGGGCAGCTATCTCCACAACCATCACCCAAAACGCACCGCACCAGTCCCTTCAGGTGGTAAACCCACCTTGAAGATACCAATTACCCCTAACAAGACTGGTCTTTACCACGAGGTGAACCATGCAGTTCCGGACTAATGAACCTCTTGCCTCTCAGGGATGGCTGGTTTGATTATAACAATGACAAACTACAGAAAAACACAACAAATACCGATAAAAACAACAAAAAGCCAAGGCTACAAGTCGAAAAGAGTGCAAGGTAACACGTACAACAAAGGTTTCGGGGGAAAACGACAAATTAGTTTTGGTTCCTGACGTTCCAGAGTACCAACATGAGTCAGGAAATCCCAGATCAATGCACCCCATCAGTTCCTCCGTCCATAATTTGTGTAGAACACTGAGTCCGCCTCTGAGGGGATCTGCTAAAACATGTGTGAGAGTGTTCAGAGGGACGTCCATGAGAACGCAGCATCAGCAGGATTATCTCCCTCGCCTGCCTTCATTCTCCGCCGTCCTGATTCTCTCTGCTCTCCGTCTCCTTCACCTCATCACCCTCGGCCTCTGCACCGTCAGGGAGCCAGAGATGAAGACCACTGCTGCCTCATTTGTTGACTGGGTCAGGTGTGTGTGTGTGTGTGTGTGAACACATGTGCGAGTAAATCACGGCAGCGAGGAGAAGACGGCCGAGATAAGACCCGGTATATATTTGATGGAGCGGCATATTTGATGTGAGATGTAGGTGAAGGGACGGACATGTTGGAGGAGATCCATGGCAGACATATTGCACACACACACAAACACACATCCTTGAAGTGAGCACCTCCTCGTCGGCCAAGTGGTGCTATGCTTTGATCTTGACACTGGGGGTCAACCCCGGCTCTCATCTCGCCAGCTCTCCTCCCTCCTCCCGCCTCCCTCCAGCCGTCTGGATGACGATCCCCGACAGCCTTGGGGTGTTTAGGTTCTGGAGGGATCCCAATTTCCTCTTCTAATCATGACATCATCATGCCTCAATAGGTTAAAGATGTGGCCGGCGTATCCTCCGCCGCCTTGTTCTGCAGCTTCCCATCAAATTACACACATTACATGCAGTCGGTCGCGGCAGGAGAAATGGCAACCGCCGCTGAAATCTGTAAGTAAGGCGTGTAAACGCCAGTTGGTTGATGGTTAAAAATAAGACCGTGCGTTTCTCTGGTTGTTCTGAGATGCAGAGTGGGTTTAGAACCAAGTCCAGGCTGCGTGGTAATCCAATCGCGCTGTTCATCAGTAGTCTGGAGGATACGTCCTACATCCTCGGACTTGATTAAAGGCTAAGGCTGATTAGAGGTGAAGAGTAGCTGCGGCTCAACCGGGCTGTCAATAGATGTTAGCTTCACCTCCACCAGGCTGGATAATCACGCCAGGAGTGAATCATCTGGTCTGGTCACTGAGAGACTCATCTCCTTTCCTTTCCTTTCCTTCCTCCCCTCGTTTCCTCTCCTCTCTCCTGTTTTCTTTCACCTCTCTGCCACAACACTTTACTGCGTTAAGTGAGTAATGAGAGAAGCCCAGATTACAATCAGACTCTTCATTTTCTGCCAGCTCCACATCTGTGCTCAGCCATCAAGCATGTAATGATGCAGTATTACTGGAACAGTGGAGGACAGTATCAACACTGCCATCACCAGGGTACTTCATGCCCTACAGTTAATAGTAACAGGTCTAGTATATACAGTGATTCCCCTCCTGTCACTGGAGTTCCGTTCCGAGATTTCCGAGAGGCGAGATACCTCCCCCACAGTGTTACCCCCCGCTCCCCTAGACTGGTTTAGTCCCCCCCCAACGCCTTGTTTGTCGAGAAAGTGGTCGACAGACAAGGGGAGATGATAAAATATGCTAAGATAACTGAGCCAATCAGAGTGATGAGCAGGAGAGCACGGTCAATCAGCCAATAGTAGACCGAGAACACATTATATTGCCAATATATAAGTATACAATATTAATTCATCCGTACATTTTCACCTGCCACATCCCAAATCACCACACTCTAACTTCCTTCAGGTGGTTAGCCCACGGGAAGCTAGCAGCCCTAACCGGGATTTGAACTTGCCTAGGAGGTGAACCCTGGGGTTTCACACCACAGAGAGACATTGACTCTGGGCCAAACAATGCCCTTTATATTGTATATACAATATATTAAATGTCTGTCTAAGGTTAGCAAAGCTACCAGTGATCTTTCGCAAATCTTCATCTTCTTATTGTTTATCAGCTTTGTCGACCCGTGCCTTCTCTTTTGAAGGCCCTAGCCTTCACTTTTGAAGGCCCTAGCCTTCACTTTTGATTCTGAAGGCTGAATAAAAAAAATACAATTTTATGAAAATGAGAATATAATATTTACGAATACATTTTTTCTAGGCCAGCAAAGAAGGCTTTGATGGCCTAAACAAATTTATTTCCAAAATCATACAATTTTATTTAAAAATATGTATGAACATTTTTTCGAGGCCAGCAAAACAAATTTATTCTTTTTTTTTTAAAAAAAATGTATTTTCTTATTAATATAAAAAGAGTTTTTACATTTAAAAAGTTGGATAAAAACTTTTTACGCAATGATATTTCAGCTAGCTAGAGCCTTTAGAATCAAAAGTGAGGGCTCTGCCCGCTGTAAGAGAACGGACACAGCTTGTTGAGTTTACAACATTCAGACCAACAATCTCGCCAAATTGCGAGGTCATCTAGCTGGCCCTACCTTAAAGGCAACACATACGTGTCCTGTGATTGGATAAGCTTTCCCGGGAGTCTGAAAATGTCATCTTGTTTGATTTTCCCAGACTGAAAACAGAACTGACTATAATGTATAGCATGGCTGATTTTGAAGGGAAAAGTCTCGCTGATTTCCCTTGATTTTCTTCGGATCAAAAATCTGGCATCATTGAAGACGTCATGACGTCGTTGAAGGCCTACGGTTGAAATGCACGGCCTGCTACTGCTGCACACTGTGAACACTGTGAAACATTGTAACATGAGTCATGAAGAATGTCTTATTAATTTCACTCAAAGGCATTTGCGTGTTTATACAACGGTGACATTATCCAGGTGAAGTTGCGTCCTTTGTCATCGGCAGGTTAAATTTAAACTATGTATTTTCGATTGGCAGAATGCCAGGTTTTGTGTTATGTAGGTGTGGCTTTCTGTGCCAATAAAAAAGGGCAATAAAAACACCAAGTGTGTGAACGGCACCATAAATAACGCAAGCTTTAATTTGACCCGTCGTGTTTGTCTACATACAGAAAACTTTACTACCACGCCTTAAAGGTTGTAAATAAAAAGGGTGAAATGTAACTTTACAACAAACACACTCACTTCCTGCTGCTCTTCACAGATCAGCTGATGATTTCACCACAGTTTTACCCAACTGGTCAACAAAGTACAGGCACTTAGAGCAGAGCCCTGGGGTACACCGGTAGAAACAACACTGTTTTGGGTGGAGTCAGGTGGGCGGTGCTCATGTATGCGGTCCGGTCCATGAACTGTGGTACTGTTACTGGTGAACGGGTCTCCATTGACTATGGTTTTAAAATGAATGTAATGGCATGGTGCAAACTAAGGCCCGGGGGCCGGATGTGGCCCGTTGAGTTTTTTTTTATGCGGCCCGCCAACTTTTTCCAAATTAAATAACTTATTTATTCTTTAATAACAATTTATCTTATACTTCTGCCGTATACCTGCAATGCCTGTTTTCCCCAGTAGTTGACATCATAAAGGCTGTGGGAAATTTTTAGGTTTTATAAATGACTTAAACGTGACATTTTTGGCCTGTGAGTAAAAAGTTGAGATAGATAGATAAATAGATAGATGGACAGATGGACAGACAGACAGAAAGAAAGAAGTTTTATTTCAAGGAATAAAAAAATTAAGATTATTGAATTTTTGACAAAAAACCACAGTGACTTCCGACCTCTAAACTCCGTGCGTAGCAGGAACTCTACTCAGCTCCCGTTCCCATCCACCTGTTACCAACTCAGCCTCATGACGTGGTCTCCTGGGTTTAACTTGGAGAAAGGGTTAAGATGTGTATAAGAGACAGCTTCTCCTCTGCCTTCAACACCATGCAGCCACACATCCTGGCAGAGAGGCTCCAGCAGAACTTCTCCCTGGACAACCACCTCATCCTCTGGATCCTGGACTTCCTCACCCACAGAACACAGAGAGTCCGGATCAACAACAACCTGTCTGACCTCCTCACCACCTCCACAGGCTCCCCGCAGGGATGCGTGCTCTCACCACTGCCTGTCTCTTATACACATCTAGATGTGTATAAGAGACAGATTCTGGCGTTCACTGAGACTGACTTCCGACCTCTAAACTCCGTGCGTAGCAGGAACTCTACTCAGCTCCCATTCCCATCCACCTGTTACCAACTCAGCCTCATGACGTGGTCTCCTGGGTTTAACTTGGAGAAAGGGTTAGAAAGGCTCATTCTGCACCTTCTGCCTAGAAATCTGAGCCTTCAATTATAAGTCCACAGAGAGAAGCTCTTAATCCAGACTGGGGCAACAAGGATCCACTGAGTTTTCAAATGTCCAAGACGTCTGTTAACATCTTCACCAACTCAAATATCAACTCTTATTGGGGCTTCCTCCAACTTCTACCATGTAGAGAACCATGTTACTGAAGTAAACCTGGTGAAACCTAGTAGACCTTTTGCCAGCTCCACATCCGCCCGTCAAACGTGTCCAAATTTTACTGTAATTTTTTATCATCGTTATATTTCATCCTTTTCCCTGCAAAGCCAGCATTTCCCCAACCGATGGTCTCAAAGAGGCTTAAGGTATTTCACCTTCAATCAATATTTTGCTCATCATTTGACAAAATACTCAATCTTTCTTTTCCTGACCTGGTGGTACCATATTTTAGTACCACCTGTGGCCCACAAGTCTTGAATGTCCAGTTCCCCTCAAAGTAACCATTTTCAGATTAAATGACCCCACAAAGACAGAAAAAGACAAAAAACAAACAAAATTTCTTTTATCGTATTTTCATGAATATAAGGCGCACATAAAAGCCTAAGATTTTCTTCAAAATGTGCGGCGCCCCCTTCAGTACAGTGCGCCCTGTTTGTGTTGTTGTAAGGTGGACGTAGTAGAGGACACCATGAGAACGTTAAAGGGGGAAGTGTGGTTGTTGTTTTGCTGCCGCGCTATTTTTGAATACGCACACTTGTACGCTTGTGTGTGTTGTTGTTCTAAGGCGGACGTAGTAGAGGACACCATGAGAACTTTAAAGGGGGAATGGGCGTGGATTGTATATAAAACCCGCGCCCTATGATCAGGTGCGCCTTATGTGTGTTGAATATAGTAATGGCACAGAAAATAAGACTGAGACTTTTAGTACGGGGCGCCCTATGGTCGTGAAAATACGGTAATCCATGGAAGAACCGGATTAATCCTACAGTACGGAAAAAATTCCAAGACCAAAGTCATGATAAAGTCCATGTAAGGTTCACCATTACAGGGTTAGTAGTCGGACTCACGCACAGCCAGAGTGTGTTTTACATTAGGGAATAAGAGAGTGATACTGTGCTTGAACTTGGCATGTAGCAACCTTTATGGTGGCATTAGAGGCGGTCAAAGTCAAACTCCCACAGCCGTTTCTCATTCTTTCAACTTTTTCTTCTCTCACCCAGGCCAACTCTCTGGAGAACAGTGACGAAGAAAAATCTCTCCGCTAATGCTGAAGTCACACCTCCAGAATCTGAGGGAAATCACGGCGTCTAGAAAAAGTCCTCCTGACGTTCACAGGACGAGACATTACTCTGTCAATATCCCAGTTCAACAAAGACGGAGGCCCGAGCTCCGAGGCTGGTTCTCATGCACTCCTGCACTTACGGGCATATCTCTTCTTTTATTTGCAAAATGAGAAAGGTGGGAGAGGCGGGGAATTGGATTCCTCCGAGCCTGCTGTTCCTTGTCAGTGCGGCTGTAGACAGCTGGGCGCCCACTACAGTTAAGATCAGAGGCCTTGATAACCTGCTCTCTGATTTATGGAGAGCAAACGGCCTCTGCAATCACCTAATGAGGGAGAGAGCGCTGGTGTTTAGATGTTTATTAGTTAGTCCAAACCAGCTGGGGACACGTCTCCTTTTTTCTTTCTTCTGACTCTATTATTGTGTCTTTACCTGAGGTTCTGCCAAATGTTCTTTGTACCTTCAGGTACAGGTCTTCAGGCTGCAGAAACTGGTTGCTCGAGCGAAGAAGATGCTCCTCGATGTTCAATGTGGCCTCCCTTAAACATCTCATCTCCTGAACATCAAGGGAAAGAGCAGTTCTTTATGATATGGCCATTTTATAACTTCTTATGTTTCAGTTTGACTGTCTGTCTTTCTATCTATCTACCTACCCACCTACCTATCTACCTACTTACATATCTATCTATCTATCTATCTATCTATCTATCTATCTATCTATCTTTCTGTCTGCCTGCCTGCCTGCCTGTCTATCATCTATCTACCTACCTACCTACTTACATATCTATTTATCTATCTGTCTATCTATCTATCTACCTACCTACCTGTCTATCTACCAACCACCTAATAGTTCGACCCACCTGTCTGTCAATCTGTCCATCAGCCTGACTCCTCACTGACCAATCAACTTATTGACCAGTGTATCTACTGCTCCTTGTTGTTTATTGTTGTATTTTAAAGAGTATTAGGAGACTATTGCCAAATATTTAATATTTGATGACATTTATATTTCATCTTAGTTGTGTTTTGACTTTATCTGCGTCAACTTTTCCCATTTAAGTCTTTGTAGCCTCATTGCCAATTCCAGTTGTTTCCATTTTTCATTATTTAATCAACATTATTTAATTGTAACATTTAATTCACTTCTTCTTCTTCCTGTTATTTACAGTGTTATTGTTTCTGCAACTTTTTCAGTAAATCTCAGATTTTTTGGTCCATCCATGATGATTAATAGTATTTATAAAGTACATTTTGACCTTTTTGGACACAAACTAGAGCTTTTTTGCATTTCTCACCACACGTCCCACCATTTGAACTCTCCTTTATTTCTTCACAAATTGAGGCACGAACCAACCTGACCACAGAGAAACTGTTTATTGGAGAAAACGTTTCTCGCAGACTTCCAGCCCATACACATTTGGTGTGAGTCTTAAGTGATTCCCATGTAAAATGAAGCCCGATATTTTCCAACATATTTTTTTTTTTTGTCCTTTTCTGGGAAATCAACAGAGTTCTTGGCAGCGAGTAGCAATAATGCCACCTATATTTGGCCAAACACCATCCGTCTGTGTGTGACACCGTCTAAGTGGCTACAGTACTCAGTACTTTTTAAAGGTTAATAACAAAGCAACAAAAAAAATCAAACAGGTAACCTGATTCCCGCAGTAGAAAATACAATTAGCTGTTTTTTATTCCGTCTGCCTGCAGTAAATAGACATCGACTCGTGAGTCTGCAATAATGAAGATTTGGCTTTCATCATGGCTGGCCTAGCGTAGGTCCAGTGTTTTATGACGTTGTCTGCCTCCACCACCAAACTCCACCACATACTTGGCGGTTCTCATTACAGGAGGTCACGTAAAGTGTCCTCTGTAGGGGCTCGTCTGCCTCGGGGCTTTTTCTCAGCGGGTGGAGACGCAGGAACGCACGCTTCGTGGCCGCGCCGTTTCACGACTTCATGCACGACAACTGTACCATGTACCAACATCCAACCAGCAGCGGTACCAGATGGTGCCGATGCTGACAATTCAGCTGTTGTCACATGCATCTTTATATAGATGTTCTCTGTAACAAGAGTCCCGGATCTAATCCCCGGTACCGGCCGATCTCCACGGGAGTTTGTTGGACATTCATTATGTGTTCGTGCACTAAAAAAGAAATTGACCCCTGAGACAACGTTGTCCTCCAGGTTCCACTAATAAATTACAAAATAACGCAAGTGCAACGTATGAACTCACAAACGCGAGCTGACAGAAAACACATCAGCTTCTCTGGGGTTTCCCACAGCACCTGGAAAAAAACTCTTTTCTGTCCCAAAAAGCTAATGCAGAACAGACTGTTTTCTCACTCACCCCCTCGTCCCCGTCCTCGTCCTCTCCCGGCGTTCAGCCTTCAGTAAAGTATCAAAACAGCCGTGCCGGTCATTTTTGAATGTGAGATTCCGAATATTTCGTAATGTTGTTTTGTTTGATTGTTTTCTGGGAATTTTCTGCCTTTTTTTTGGAGGGCCACTGTATTTTTTATTTTGCACAAATTTAATTTAAGAATCCTTTTAAAGGGTTAGGAAAGCAGTAGGTATGTTTGGATGCTTTTATTTTGTTAAACCTTTTTATTGAGTACTACTGTGTTTCCATGATTTGTTGCCTTTTTTTCATTTAGGGCATTTTTGATGATAAAATATGCCAGTTTCATGCTAAACATAGACAAGAAATTGAAAAGTTTTTCAATTTAAGCATGAAATCTGAAAAGGAGCTGACTGTAAAGTCTCGAACTTTGGTCTTAACGGACGAGAAATCATTTCCATTTGCAGAAAAGTCTTAATCAGCAAAGTCTCCTTCTCCTCGTTCCCCTTTTTAGCCTTTGCCTCGTTTTTTTTTGGGTTTTTTTTTTGCCTTAGATGCCGACCTGCCGGCGCTCCTGACCAACTCCAGCAGCAACAAATCACTCATTTTTATACAATTACCTCTTGCTCCCTTCCTGCGCATGGCTGGGTGCGAGTGTCGCCCGTCTGCCAGCCATTGTGTGCTAAATTTAGGCCCATTATTTGCTATAACAAATGTGTAATGGGCAGAGTCACTTTCACATTAATAGTTTGCACCCAGAGGGAAGTCTTCCCCCTCTCCGTGGATCAAAGGTCTCACTCTATTGTATCTGACTTCCCGTTTCAATTTTTAGCCACCGCGTGTTGTTTTTTCTCACTCTCCCGACCTGGACCGGAGCGCCGGGCCAGTTGGAGGTTCCAAATCGACCACTGCTGTGAGTGACAAGCGTGAGGAGATGCCCTCCAACCTTTTGCGGCCGAGCTGACTGGTGATTTGTGGAGAGCGCAGCAGATGAGAGGACACGCATGAAGCGAAAGCTCACGCTCTTGATATCATGTGTCCACAAATGGCAGCAAAAAAAAAAAAAAGAAAAAAATCTGCATTCCATTGTTGTATTGTCAGTGGAGGTGCCTGAATTTGATAAAATGCCTCATCACCGTCCCACGGTCCAGCTCCCACAGATGGTGGAGCAGCAGAGATTAGGACGACCTCAGCCTTTCTAAAATAAGTCTTTTTTTTATGAGTTAGAGGAACAAGTGTCTCGCCACATCCCTTTGAAAGGTCACTGCCAGGAGTGGGTGACTGATGAGAGCGTGTGAGACAGGAAGCTGTACGGTGTCGGAGATCGTCAACCTTCCTGGGCAAACATATACAAACAGAACGTACAGAGGAGATAAAACATGTTGCCAGAACACTTCCACAACAATCGGAGGAAAACTTTGACGTGGATTCAGGTAGAAACTGGACAATGTCTTTGTCTCATAGGGAAAATCCACGTCTGTCGGAGAAACTTTATACCAAAAGTATCCTTTTATTATCTTAGTAAATTGTAAAAAGTACACATTTCCATGTATACTTTGGTCCTTAGGGACGTCTGATGTTAACTTTCTCCAATACCTGATATTTTAAGATGTAATAAATGCAATACATCAGGCATGAAACAAACTAAGGCCCGGGGGCCAGATGCGGCCCGTTGATTTTTAATGCGGCCGACCAACTTTGTCCAAATTTCGCCATAAAGGAAATTAGAAATGTAGGATCTTACGTTTTATACATGATTTTTTAACATTCCATTTATCTTAATTCAAATGACTGAACCATCTTTCAGCTTTGGACTTGGTCTTCGTGTCCAATTTTAGGATCAATTGTGACCCACAAGTCAAAAATTTTGCCCCCGCCTGCAATATATCTAAAGGGTAATAAAGTTCTTTCTGTCTATCTGTCTGTCTGTCTGTCTCTCATATGCCTCTGTTTGCCCCCAAATTTGAAGTAACCTTTTCAAGACCCTACAAACAATTCCAGCGAATTTTGCAAAACCTCAGCAATTTTTCCCAATTGAGTGACACCATTATTACATTCATTCATCTTCTTCTGCTTGTATGTTGCTGGGTCGCAGGGGCCACTGGCGCCCCCTAAATGACATTGCACCATATTGTGAGTCTCTTCCTGTGTGTGGTGAGCCTCCAAGAAATTACTGGGGTCGGGATGATGCTATGCTCACAGCGCCTTAGTGGCAACCTGGCAGCTGGTGGATTCGAACCTGAAGCCCTGCGGACCCAAAACCGCTTCATTAACCACTAGGCCACCACTGCCCCAATATTACACAATTTAATAATGTGATTAATCAATAGTGATAATAACAACCTGCCCATATTCGCTTGCCCATATTAGCTACCCCCTACTCAATGTAGTGAGCAGGGAGTAGCCTGGGTGTGTGTCGGGATGATACCATGCTCATGGCACCTCAGCGGTAACTTGGCGGTAGGGGATTCAAACCTAGCCACTTGCCGACCCAGGTCAGTTTCCTTAACCACTAGGCCACCAATTGCCTTTAGCAGAAGCTCTGATGTCTACAACCAGGCTTCTTCATTCTATTCAACTTCCAGCCATCCATCCATCTTCATCGACTTATCCGGAGCCAGATCGCGGGGGCAACATTCGGAGGAGGGACATCCAAACTTCCCTCTCCCTAGACATTTCCTCCAACTCGTCTGGGGGGATCCCAAGGCATTCCCAGGCCAGCCGGGCAACATAGTCGCTCCAACGTGTCCTAGGTCTTCCTCTGGGTCTCCTTCCAGTGGGACTTGACCCAAACACCTCCCATGGGAGGCGTCCAGGGGGCATCCGATATTCAACATTTTCTCATTTATAGTTTTTACCCTTTTTTGCTACTTTTTGCTGAACCACTGTTTGACTTAACCTTGGGAATATTATCATGATGTTATTTCTGTTTCTAAAAGTGTTCCCTTGACGTCTGTCCAACACTGGATGTCTTCATTCGTTGTCCTGTACAGTGAGAATCACAGGAGCAGCCTTTTGGGTATTTTTACTTTCTGGCTCTCCTTGAAAATGGTTTGGAATCGCTGCCTTGAGATCTGTTCTGTCTTTGTCTTTGACTGATTAGCGAGTACATTCGGGGTAAGGTAGTCTAAACTTAGACAACAGACGATATCAAGACCACTTCACTCTTCCAAGTCCTCATCAATACTTGTTTATACCAGTTGCATGAGACCGTGTCCCCCGACAGATTCTTGTCAATCGATGCGGTTGCAGATCCAGAACCTGTTTCACACAAACATCTGCATCCACGAGTCTCCAGATGAACAACCGTCATGCCTTGTGATTTTATGGAAAACAGCTATCAGGATGTGAGGAAGGCGGGGAGGTTGATCATGACAGAGTCAGGAGGCATTTCTCCAAGATCAGTGATTGTGGCCACACAGAAGGTGAAAGGATCGTTGACTGTTCTGGGGAAGACTACAGGGGGTGATGAGGGGTATCACAGTTGTGGACAGTTGTGCAGCCGTGACAATCTGTCGTCTTCTGTCAAATGTTGTCATCGTAGTACTGATGAGTACTGACCGTGGAACAGGAATACACAACTTATTTTGGAGTGAACTGTACGCTGATGATACTGCGATTTAGCAGAATAATTTTACTATAGTAAACTGTAATAGTAGCCTGTATTTCTGATTCAATCTGATACCGATTACCTTTGGGTTTTTTTTTTTGCGATACGTGTTTAATGAACATTTAAAGGTCAGCGTAACAACTACCATATTTTTACAACCATAAGGCGCATCGTACTAAAAGGCGGAGTCTCAGTTTTGTGCGCCATTACTATATTTAACAGACACATAAGGCTCACCTGATCATAGGGCGTGGGCTTTATATACAATCCACGCCCACACTTCCCCCTTTAACGTTCTCATGGTGCCCTCTACCTCGCCACCTTACAACAACAACACACACAGGGCGCACTGCACTACAGGGCGCCACGCACATTTTGAAGAAAATCAAAGACTTTTATGTGCGCCCAATAGTCGTGAAAGTACGATAGTTTACATTTCTCTGGCGCCCCCTAGAGTACTGGTTCTGGTGTGCCTCTTGACCCAAAAGTGGGTCGCGCACCAGCTAAACAGCTAAACTACATCAACAATAAGCTAAATTATGCTGTTGCACGGTCCTCAATTTTGCATGGATAAATATGAGCCATTGTTGTGGTTTGATTAATGTAAAAAGAAATGATTTTTCAAAGGCTTTTTTTTTTAAATTAATTTGCTTGGTTTGAATTCTATTAAAGTGGGTCGCGACTTAATGACCCAGAGTGAGACCGGTTGAGAACCACTGCCCTAGAGTATACATTGTTAAGGCTACACTTGACTCTAGGTGGAACATGCAGAGACAAATTGACTGTATCCTCGATGCTAAAGTTCAGACCCTGACGGACGAACACAGATGGGGAAGAATTCCTTCAAGCGTCTGTGTGACATGGAGTCACCGGGGCATCTCATGGGGCAGGTTTATAAAGTACACGGGGAGGGCAGAGAGGCACTCGGGGTTAGTGTTGTATGGAGTACAGACCCAGGGTGGGGGGCAGGTCACTGCGCCTTAAGGCAGGTGGGGGTTAGCTAACCAGTTAACCGGTAGTTTAGGGTTTGATGGTGAACGGTGGTGACAGGTCTGTGTGGTGAGACCCACTGAGTCCCTGCTGTTCTCACTGTATCACTGACGATCACATACACTGTCAGGGCATCGGGGCCAAACTCACCGTAAGGTCTGGTCTTCACTTTCTCCCCGTGAGTTATTCCAGTTCATTCCTCACTGGAATGTGAGCATCACAGGTCTCATCAGGCGAAAACACCCGTAGCCAGGACCATATATCCACTGTAACAGGCAGCTGAGGGACAAAGACAAGTCCAGGCCCAGGTTCCACGGGAGTTTGATGCTGGAGTGACTCAGTGAAGCCCCGCTCCTAATTGTGGCCCAGGGAAACCATTGTAGCTCAGTTGTAGGTCAGCGGGGGCCCCAGGAAGGTTACACAGGCCCTCTTAAAGCTGTTGTTGCCTGGCGCTCACATAAAAGTTACACCTCGTAAATATGGACGGCGAGGGGAGTGTGTGAGGCAGAACGAGGTGGGTTACTTCTCTGAACCCTGGCCTTTAAACTCGCGCTCACCTTGGTCCTGACTGTTAGGGTGGATGTTCTGAGACTTAATCTTTGAATAAGAACCAGACAGATGTGGATTTACAGGCCCGCTGTCTTTTTTCCATCCCGTGCTCTTTAGCATAGCAGCCTTGAGTTGAAAAAGATGAAGCCATCTGGTCGCAAAACTCTGGAGGCCCGGGAGTTTTTTTTTTTTTTACAGAAAAACACATTTACTTCCATATTGATTTAAAGCCCACTGTAATAGCTCAGTGTCCAACCTGCGCCTGTTTAGTTGAAAACAACGCTGAAATACCTACAGGAATTGAAGAAAGAAACACAAGAGGATATTCTTGATTTTTTCTTATTTTTATGTTTTATCTGCTGCCACCTAGTGGAAGTGGAAGATATATACAGCATGTACGATATGCACACATACAGTACATACGAACATAAATATATACATATATTTATAGACAACTATAAATATATATGTATATATGATTTGGAACTAATGTGTTACTTGTAACACTGTTACGTAATGAAACTACTTTTACAGGTAGCTAATAACGTAAGCCAGTGTCAAGTTGAGGTTACAATAAAGATGCCTTTCAAAATATCTAAACATCTATTTTGATTTTATTGTATCACTACATTTCATTATGATAGTTGATACAGAACGCAACACTAAACTTTTTATATGTGTGTATTTAAAGTAAAGTAAAGTAACTAGTTATTAGTTACTTTCATAATTTAGTAACTAGTAATGTAACCAGTTACTTTTTCAAATTAGTTACTATTAAAGTAATGTGTTACTTTTTTCAAAGTAGCTTGCCCAACACTGCTTATATATGTGTATGTGTCTATATATATGTATGTGTATATATATATGCAGTATTTTGCACAAGGCAGGAAGTGAGGCAGCTGTAACGTTTGCATGATAGCAAATCTCCCATCACTAGGTGGCAGCAACTCATACAGGGGTTTGTACAGATACTGTATTTCATCTATCTATCTATCTATCTATCTATCTATCTATCTATCTATCTATCTATCTATCTATATATATATCTATTGTTAAAAAGGCTTGTTTCAAACTTCGGCAAAACAAGAACTGTACCAAACAATGCCATAAACTACCTTTCTATATCATGTTTTTTTATTTCTTTAGTTTTTGTTTCCTTTCTCTCCCTCTCTTCCACTCACTTCCTCTCTTTGCCCATTTTCATTTTCTCCTTCTTTGGTTTCCCAGGACTCTACGTACGTGGGAACAATAGACGTACAATTAATGTGGGCCAGACACGAGAGAGCGAGCGATCGTTTGATGTTCCCGTGGAGTGGCCTCCTCTCTCAGGGCTCCACTCTGCATCTGCCTTCTTTCTGAAGCATGTTAGCTCCCTGATTATTAAAATTCTGGCCATAAATAACATGATGATGGCGGCTGCAATATGCCAGAAATAATGTTTACAAAGCCAAAGCCCTCATTATCTCCACGAGGCCTGAAGTAGGAAGGAAAGAAGTGCAGGGGGAAAAAAAGCAAAAATGCTTTTAGCCTCCGCTGTTACTCCTCTCTTCTTGACTCCCGGTTCCTCCTCTGCCACTTGAGGGTCGTGGGAGGAGCACGGAAGAGCATGAAACATGCATACAAACAAAGGGCTAATGTCGGCTGAAAAAAAATACATCCAGTGTTGAACAGAGTCTGCTTTTACCTGCCTACAGTACATAGTTTTACACTGGACTGGACTCGTCTACGTCCCAGTACAGAATGATCTGCGGACCGATACCAGTCCCCAAACCACAGGTTAGGAACACCTGATGAGAAAATATTAGCCGGCTAGTATCATTGGCCCGATATTAGCATAATTATGTGATAAGGTTCCATAGTGTTCCGGTTAGCTGGACTGCATCTGAAGCAGAGAGTTCTGGGTTCAATTCCAAGCCTAATAATGTGAATCCTCCCCTGTAAATCACTTTGACAGGCCAGATTAAAAAAGCACAACAGGCTGCATCCGGTCTGGGCGTTAGCTTGTTCAGGTCTGGGTGGGATTTTGAAAGTGCAAGAACACAAAAATCCAGAGTTTTGCCAAATTTGCTGAAATCGCACACAGAGTCCTGAGACTTATACTTCAGTTTTGGTGTGTAAACTGCTGCATATGTTGGTAAAAGAGACCTAAAAATGTGGCCCAAATATTTGTCGGATGATATTGTGATATTGGTATGGCCAAGTAGAAAGTCCTGGATTCAAATACTGCCTTGCTAATGCAAATCCTCCTTGGTAATGTGCTTTGGATTAAAGCATTACCTAAATGCATAATAATGTAAAGGAAAAGTGATATCTGTAACAATAGAATCAGATGTGGACAAATATTTCGACTTTTGCGCTACAATGGGTACTAAAATTTGACAATGGAAAACTCATGCAATAAAGGCCAACATGCTGTTTGTCAATATTGATTAAAACCCCAATGTAATAGCATAGTGTCAATCCTGTGCCTGTTTAGTTGAAAACCACGCTGAAATACCTTCAGGAATTGAAGAAAGAAACACAAATAAGATAAAGGCTAAAATCTGATAGGTCCCCGTTACGCTACATGTTGAAGAAATTCTGGCATTGCAAGGAAAGGAAAGAAAAATTATGACAATATAAATAAATAGTAGAAACTGGACCAGTTTGCCGGCCAATTTAAAAGGACCAACGGGCTGCATTTGGCCCCCGGGCCTTAGTTTGCCCTGGTGGGTCAGATATTGTACAGGAACCCAAATCCTGTTTTTTGGCGAATTTGCTGAAGTTGTTTTTTGGGGGGGACTGCTGCAAATATCGGTATCAGTTTTTGTCAGAATCGGAAATTAAGTGAACAATTTGGAGAGTCCTTCCTGTCCTCTGCGTCCCTCGTCAGATGTCCCCCTGCTGGATTGAACCATTTTAATAAAGTTCTCATAAGACCTGAGTAAACGCTGACTGAATGGACTGAGCCAAGTAGACGTTCTGGTCATGATGATCACATCCTGCTCCTCATTGTGTGTGGAGAAACATTCAACAGCCTCCAGGCTTTGTGCCTGAACAGCAGCTACTTTTTGAGGGAGGGTAAAAACATTGAAGAGCCTTGAATTCATTTTCCCCACGGCTCGGAGGGAAGCCTGTCAACCAGACGGCGGCGTGTTTGTGTAATGGACGCCGTGTTCGTGCAACAATGCAGCGTTTCAAACAACACCTCCGCAAACACGCACTCCTGTGGTTTGTTTATTTAGTGTCTGGTGATTCCCGATGAAAGATAACGCCAGCCACGGCGGCCAAATCAAACTGAGTCCTGGACGAGTGGAGAAGGCCGTTTGAACAAGTGCAAATACGGGAGTAAATGTTTGCAATTCATCCAATAAAGTCGTAAAGAGAACGTCGCCGCTCACCCCTCTGCCCATGTTTGCTGAGGTTGCGGCGGCGCGAGGATGCAATTTGCAGCGCGCAAGGCCTGCGGTGTACGGGAAGGAATATGTTTTACATTCGTACCCACAAAGACACACACTCCAACACACTCGTCGGCGTTCAGGGGCAGATACACGAAGCTGGAGACAAACATAATGCATCCACTTTGGGCAGAGTTGAGGCAGGTGCCGGCTCTAAATTTAGCCCCTAGCGTCAGGGTCTTTGATCAGCGCGGACGCCGCTGATGGAGGACGCCCAGGGTCAGAGTGTGTTTTCATAAAGACGGGCCGACAGAGTGTCACATAAAAGCCCGCTGCTTTGTTGGGAAAGCAAACCGGAGGAAGTGAATGTTGAAGTGTGAAGTAATGAGAGGCTCGGAGAGAAAGAGAGAGAGAGAGAATCCTCTTTTTGTTGTTTTTTTATGGATCAACCATAGGAAGAGATGTTCTCTTCATCCATGGACTGGAAAAAACATTGGTATCTGCAGAGAAAACCCATTCAGATGGATGTGTGATGTGTTGGACGTAGTTCAGATATTTCAGTGTATTGTCACTGTGTTATCCTCAGTGTTGGAACTGATCTGCTACAGTGTAACGAAACTACTTTTCTTGCTAACTAATACCGTAACGCGCTATCTTTCCATTTCAGTAACACAATTATTGTTACTGTGGTGTAAAGGGGCTTGTTACTCGTTACTATCTGTGGTCCAAATGGAGTGTTTCTCTCTTTAGCTCTTACCGGCCACCAAAAACTAATGTCCGGGCAGCTTTGGGCCCTCGAGTCTTATGTTTGACACATGTTTTAAAGGATGTGACCTCTTTCAACCACGAAACTGCACCAACTTCGGTATTAAACGTTCATTGACAAGGTTCATTACATAAGAACATATTGAGAGTCACTGAGAATTCAATACTCCACCACTAGGTAGCTGCAAAATGGCTATGAAATTTAAAAGCAGAGAATAAGTCTTTGTCTTTCTTCAATTTCTGCAGGTGTATTTTCAACTAAACAGGCTGAGGTTTTAATAAAATTGATTATTTGAAGATTTTAAAAGAGAGATCTTTAAGAACCTCTGACGTGACATGAAGTTTTTTTTTATTTGGCACATCAGACATTTATAGTTAAAGAAACGTCCGATGTGCCGATCTTCTCCGAACACAAACTTTCTGATTCCGATATTATTATTTTGCAGCTGTTTGCCCTAAAAACTGAGGTATACGTCTCAGGATCCTTTAAGAGGTTCCAGCAAATTTGGCAAAACCTGTTAGCGATACATAACTATGATATACCGGCTGACTGATTTTATCAACCATCCCCCAAACCTCAAACCCTTGTCTTTGGAAAACATCAGGGATTCAAAGTCAGTGCAGCCACGTCTGAAGTACAAACTGTTTCCCTCCTTGTTCTGAGAAAAGTCATATTTCGTGAACTCCATAAAAAGAGTTGGTGCACAGATGAGGACGGAACATTTTCTCCACTGTCCTTCCTCCCTTTTCTTCTGTTGTGGCTCATCTCTCTAAGTGTGTCTAAGACTTTCCATTTGGCCGATGTTCCAGCTCTGTCTCTGATTTCCACCAAACTCCTCTGCTCTCTGCAGATTTGTGGCCTCGCGTTGCGTCACGCGGCGACATTTGTCATTTAAATGCCCCCCGTTTGGGCCGCGTTACGGCCGCGCCGTGTTTCATAAAGGCGTTTTGTGCAAACGCCACTAAAGATAATGCAGTTTAAAAGAAAACAGCTCAATGAGCTCCCTCTGAAAGAATGACAAACACCAGCGAAGAGTGCTGAAATTTATCGGCGGCGCCTAAACAAATTGGCAGGACGGAAAAAACTCCAATATACTCTGCGTAGGATTTAATGAAGCGGATACTACTCCTGCGATTGCTGCCAGCTGCAGAGCTCCACTCGCAGCTGACGGAGGGAGAATAAATCAGAAGTCAAATGCCAATACGCCATCGGCCAAATCTCTCAACCTGATGAAACGCAAGAATAATCAGATTTGGAGAAGCTCTTTTTTTTTGGGGCAGGGAGTGGAAGTCGTGGGGGAGGAGGACGGGAAGAAGGAGGAGGTGGAGGAGGCGGGGGTGCTGGGTGATGATATGTGCAGAATCTACAAGAACAAGGGGCTGCTTTTAACTGGCTGACTGACAGTCTGGGACCGGGGTGGTGTCCTGGGGGCCGGAGGGAGAGTAAATGGGTCTGTTCTCGAGTTCTGGGGGAAAAACAACAGTGAGGGGTGAAAATGAAGTTCTTTGTGGGAGAAATCAGGTGTTTGGTGATTTGTGGGTCAGATTATGAGAAGAAGGATTCACGGTGATGAAGGAGCCTAAAGGATGAAGGATTGTTGTTTTATTCTGACTCTTTTTAGGTCAAATTCTGTCAACGGTTTATTTACAAACTGAAGATGTAAGACTGGACTGTAGTTTCAGACTGAGGTTCAACTGAGGATAGAGCTGTGAATTGTGGGTATTGATAGACTCTACTCTCAGTCAAGTCTCTAGACAACAACGTCAACCCCCACTTCAACCCCAAAGAGCAATTGCAACTGAACAACTTTATGAATGCGACAACTTATAAATTAATCATTCTTTTTGCAATTATTACGTATATTACATTTATTGCTGTGTAATGTATCCCGTCTGTGTAGAATCAAGCAAGTGACTTGGTGGACCACACTTGGTCCACGAGCCTTGGGTTTGACACATTCTAGAACTTGTTAATATTCATATTTAAGTACAGAAGTTTGTAATTGTTTGTTTTTTTGTTAAACAAGACACAATATTGGAGAAAGATTATTGGCCCAATATTAGCAGAATGATATAAAATTATATCATATTGGCAAAATAGTTATTGTTTTTTAATCCAATAATGAAAATCCAATAACGCTGTGCCAGTGTTTTGCCAAATTTGCTGTAATAACACCTAAGGTTTTGAGACCTTCCCTCCGTTTTGGGGACAAATGGCTGCAGACATCAGTATCAGTCGACATCAGAATTGGAAATTCAGTAGGGACAACTCATATTAACTTTTGCTCCAATATCCAAATTTGCTAACATTGTCCAAACATTTCATTTTCCGATATCGATTGACCGTAAACATCCTGGAAACCTATGTGCGATTCCAGTTAATTAATTGCACAATCCAGTTAATTAATCGCAAAATCCAGGCAATGGATTTTCATTATTGGAAAAAAAGTTATATTGGTCATATATATCGGTATTACATAATTGTGCTAATATCAGGCTGATAAGATTGACAGACCGATATTAACGGACATCCATAAAAAATTAATTTGGAAAATATCGACAAAATCTCCAATCATTTCCAATCAGCTGATATTATCGACTTATATATGAGCAAAATCATATCATATTGGTGAAATGGTTAATAGTTTCTCCTCTGATTATGACAATCTGGTAAAAAGTGCCTGGTTTTGGCAAATTCGCTGAAATCATGAGACGTTTATATCAAATTTTGGGGGGAATCATTATTGGTTGCAATCAGAATTTGTAATTTTGTAGACATTACTGATATTAACCTTTGCGTGTATCAAAATTTGCAGATATTGTCCAGACACATAATTTTCCGATACCTATATAAACCGCCGTATAGCCGCCAAACATCTCAGGACTTGGTGTGCGATTCCAACAAATCTGACAAACACAGACATTGTGTTAGCCAATGATATCGGCGGAGCAACCTGAGCGGACGTCCCAAATATTTAGTCAATATTGGCAAAATCGTACATGGGACGTCCCCAGTAATGGTTCATAAAGAGCGTGTGTGTGTGTTTTCATCTACTTGTTCATCAGTCAACACGGGGACAACAGACCTGAAACAACAGTGTCATAGTAACTGAACAACAGACACCTCCATCGTCTGTCCCTCTGAGACCAACCTGTCTCTCTCTCCCTGTCTCTCTGACACTTTAACAATGACACTGTCTCCTCCGACTCAAAGACCTAATGAAAGGTGAGATTCCTGCCTCGACTGCGGCTCAGGGAACGGTTGCTTCAGCGTGTTTGGACAGGACACTTTCTTACAGTAGTCACAATAGTTTTCACTCCGTCACGCCTTCATGAAAGAGTTGGAAAAGTGAAAACAAACTGCAGTGGAAAAATGCATATAATGTTTCATTAAAAATGTAATTATAATATTAACTTTTACACATTTTTTTTGTATATCTATTTTTTATTGGGAAATTCACATCACCCTGTATGCGTATTGTGTCTTTTATTATATTTATTTTTATTTTATCTTATTGAAAACAAATAATTTGGAAAAAAACATCTGCCACATGTAATGTAATTGCTCCTCTTTTAATCCATAAAAGGCAGATTATCTTGGATTATTCACACAGATTCTGCTCAGACAGCAGTTAAGCTAATCTTCCACACATATAAGAGTTGAAACAGAGCTTAAAATTGTAGGAAAAGATATAATTTTCTATTAAAAAATTCACTATTTACAAATGAATTTGTTGGAAAACACTTGGGACAAGTTAAGGACATAAAAGTTAAGGACATAAAAAAAAAGAAATCAGGAATCAAACCGTTGACCTTTTAGCTGTAAGGCAAGAACACTAACCACTCCCTCCACTGTGAGCACTGACCACTGTATAATATGGCCTCATAAATTAAAAATTAGATTAAAAACAAGAAAACAGTTATTTTTTATCATAACTGTTCATTTCCTGGGGCGAAAACGCGTTAATTTTGATGAATTAAAAAGACAAACTGACTCTGAGTCAGTTTACAGGAATCACAGGAAGTGATGATTAAATAAAACAACAGTTCAAAGACAGAAACACCGACACACACTGTAATGAACCGTCAGTTTAACACTGACGTCGGTTGATCCGGTGGAACTCACAGGAATTCTCCCCGTTGTCCTTCTCCTCCACCAGAACTCTGACTCATCATCAGGTGACGTCACAAGTCCTGTGGCTTGGCGTCGTCCACGTGATCGATGTCGATCTGGCGCGAAAGACCAGTCAGAAAATATCACATAAAGTTTGTAAAAAATATATATATATTTATATTTTACGGAAAGAAATAACACTTCTGTAAACTTGAAGGAGCAGTGTTTTTATTTAATATTTGAATAATAAATTACGTATAAGTATAAATAATAAATTACCAAAATGTTCTTAATTATATTATATTTTAATTAATTAATCAATTGTTTCTGCCATAATTTATTATTATTATTATTATTATTATTATTTTGTTTTGTCCCTTTTTCAGGGGTTGCCACAGCAAGTCAACAATGTCTTCTCCATCTTCTACTCTAACTCCAACTACCTCCATGTCCTCCCTCACTGCATCCATCAATCTCCTCTTTGTCTCCTACCTGGTAGCTCCATCTCTAGGATCATTCTTCTACCAATGTCTCCACTGTCCCTCCTCTGAACATGTCCAAACCATCTCAATCTGTCTTCTCTAGATTTTTTTTATTATTATTGTTGTTGTTGTTATTGTTAATGACAGTGAACAGCTGAGTGATGATACAACCGATATACAGTCTTGTTCACAAGCGCGCGCGTGCACAGAGAAGCCGCCTGAAGCTGTTCACTCTGTGTGCGTGTGTGTGTGTGTGCGTGTGTGTGTGTGTGTGTGTGTGTGCGTGCGCCGTTTAATCCCTTTTCGTAAAACTCATTTGCGGACTTTTTGTTTAAAAAAAATCTGTGTGTGTGTTTGAGCCTGTAAGTGTATAATTATGTCATATATATATATATATAGTGCAATATATATATATACATATATGTATATGTGTATATATATACACATATATTTATATATATATATATATTTATCTATATATATTTGTATATATATATTTGTATATATGGGCGGCCTTGACGTTGAGAAAAACACACGCTCATTGTTCCTGTTGTTTTTTTGTTCTCCTCCGACCTAAACATAAAAATAAATAAATTTATAAATATATACAAAGTTTACGTTTGTGTGAGTTTTTTCTCTATTTCTCTATTCATTTCCAGTAGAGAGAATCATGGATGTTTATCTCCGACTGTAGATTATTTTTAATCAATGATGACGTAATAATGAAGATTGGAGACGAATTAAAACCCAGATTATGTCTCATTTATATTTATTATCTTTTCTTTTATATGCATTAAATATTTACGAATATTCTTAAAAAAAAGAAAAGGTTGAAATAAAATGAATGTAACGTCAGTCCGAAATATATGACAAACTGTTATTATGGTAAATTATAGTATAATTATTATTATTATATTTACATTTTAATCATTAGACTTAACCGTTTAATTTTAATAGTAATCGTGACAACATTTAATAAATTCTTATTATTGACGATATATTAACTTTATAAAACTATTTTATAGAAAATTAGAAAGTAATATATAACTATTATTAGTAGTGACGTCAAAGTTAATAATAATAATAATAATATTGATGATAATGAGGTGGAGTGTGTCCAGTATCTGTGTGTGTGTGTGTGTGTGTGTGTCAGTGTCCCACCACAGCTCCATAGCGCCCT
The DNA here is from genome assembly GCA_016785265.1 of Paraplagusia blochii. NCBI lineage: Eukaryota > Metazoa > Chordata > Actinopteri > Pleuronectiformes > Cynoglossidae > Paraplagusia > Paraplagusia blochii. The sequence goes on from JAFBJS010001572.1 coordinate 223,985, forward strand.
GCAGTGGTCGTTCTCAGGTCCAGTCCATGTGCAGTGATTGATGCAGCGGTCAGTGTGAGTCACTGGATCAGAACTTTATAATAATTATGATTTTTAGACACTTTGAGTCCAAACATTTTACACTTTCATTTCCTTCATTTATTTCTTTTGGCGCTGATTTAAGAGTCGAACCAATAAAATCAGAACCAGGACCGAGGTTCTGTTCAAGTTCGTTAAACTGTCAGAGTTTTTATACCAAATAAATACATGGAATTAAATGTAGATTAAATAAGAGAGAAGAAGAAGAAGTTTGTCTCCTTATGTCTGTCCATAAGGTCTGTCCTTCAAGTCTGTCCTCTCGGGTCTCTGATCTCAGGTCTGACCACCATGTTTGTCTCTTGGGTCGGTTGGTGAGATCTGTCTCTCATGTCATTCCATCAAGTCTCTCCCCACAGTTTTGTCCATCAGGTCTCTCCTTCAATTTGTCCATCAGGTCTGTCCCCTCAGGTCTCTCTGTCAGGTCTGTCCTTTAAGTCTGTCCTCTCAGGTCTGACCACTAGGTCTGTTTTTCAGGTATGTCCCCTCAGGTTGGTCTTTCACGTGTGTCTCTTGAGTCTGTTAGTCAGATCTGTCTCTCATGTAAATCTATCAAGTCTGTCCCCTCAGTTCTGTTTATCAGATCTGGCCTTCAATTTGTCCATCAGCTCTGTCCCCACAGGTTTATGCTTCATGTGTGTCTCTTAGGTCTGTTAGTCAGATTTGTCTTTCATGTCAGTCCATTAGGTCTGTCTCCTCAGTTCAGTCCATCAGGTCTGTCCTTCAATTTGTCCATCAGTTCTGTCCCCCCAGGTTTATCCTTCAAGTCTGTCTCTTAGGTCTGTTGGTCAGATCTGTCTCTCATGTCAGTCCATCCGGTCAACCCCCTCAGGTCTGTCCTATACATCTCTACAAGTCTGTCCATCAGGTTTGTCCTTTAAGTCTGTCCTCTCAGGTTTGTCCCCTCAGCTTTGTTCTCTCAGGTCTGTCCCTTAATTATAATATTGATATATATACTGTATATGGAGGGAAATACATTTAAAAAATACATACGTAGCTCTGAGCTAGCTTTTTGAGTCCCTGTCACTGTTCCATTCATTTCATCCTTTCCTTCCATCTTTCCTCACCTCCTTGTTTTGCTAACTTCTCTTTTACATTTTCTTCCTTTCGTCCCAATTTCATCCCTCATTTTGTTTCTTTCCCTTTTATTTTGGGACTTTCTCTCTTTCTCATCGTTCTTTTTCTACCGTGTGGTGGAAGATTCTCCTGCGGCGTCGGATCCTGAAGCCAAGTGTTCGGAGCGTTGGATCAATGCGTCTGCGTCAGTGATGATCCCAGTATCACAGCAGTCATTTACTGCTGCTGCCTATTAATCACCTTCCATTAGTGTCTGTGGTTCATGGACAGATGAGTCATCACTGTCTCCCTCCTCCAACACATTGATCTGAATATGTTTTCCCAACATAAGACCTGGACATCGGTCCCCGTCCCTCCTCCTCTCCAGCCCGGGGTCCAAGACGATGGTGTGACTGAGGAAAGGAGAGACGGAGGAGTCTCCAGTTCTCCACCCTGGTCTGTCAGTGGGGGAGGGATGGAGGCTGCTGACATGGGGAAACATCTGCTGCATGGAAATAGAGACTGATGAGTCCAGTGATGTCCACTCTGATGGGAAGTGGACCAGTGGAGAATGAGACAGACAGCACGTGTTTGACCCCGGGTCCAAACCCTGCGTCATTCATACACTGGTACAAAGCATCTGACTCGCTGATGGTTTCTGTGGTGGAGGTTGGTGAGATGAGAAGGTGTGTGTGGAAAACATTGATACGCTAATATACTATACTATATTGAAATACTACAGAAATATATCAATATTTTATTAGCAATAACCAGTCAAATACTAATGGCATTGGTTCAATTTTTTTTCCATTTAATGTTAGGAAACATTTTAGGAAACAAAATGTTTATTAACATTTTCTTGATATCCGAGATGCCGATATTGTCCAAACACTTGGAATTCTAATTACGATATCAACCAATACTGATGCAGGGCTAATATTATGAATTTATCTGTCAAAACCCCAGTATGAGTTGGTAGTACCTGCATTCTGCATACAATTACAAAATGGATTAATAAAAATAAGCTGCAATGCTGCCATCTAGTGACTCACACTTCAAAATACAGCTGTTTATCCTCACAACTATTTCTATTTGATTAAACCCTGGCATTTTGTTGTTGGGCTTTCATTATCAGAGGCAAAACTAGAAATATTTGCTAAAGATATTACATATTTGTGCTAATATTGATGGATATTATCGGACGTCCTTAGTTTCACTATGCCGTCAATTTTACAAAAATGAAATTGCTAACAAAAAATCAATATATCTTACTGCTTCTAATATTACAGTATTTTATCATTGCCCTCATATTGTGATACATAAAGAACCAGATTGTTGCCAATACAGCCCCCTGGTGTTCATCCAGGGTGGAGCCACATATATGTGCTATAACATGTCTTTCCATCAGGAATGTTGAAAATATCATTAAAGAATGTAATTTATAATTATCCTTTAATATACTATAAGTCTGGAAGGAATTTAAAAATAAATAAATGTAATAAATAATTTAATAAAATTTTAAAAAACACTGCATTTAACAGTTTTACACCCCACAAAATTTGGTGACATAAATAAAATCCAGCTCTTTTTTTTTTCAGATGTTTTACTCAACAATTAGGGAATTTTGGGAATTCCCAAGTTGTACAAAACATATATTGGACATATTTACAGTCACATACATACACAAGCCTGATAGATTTCCCATCAGCCCTCTGGTCTGAACCAGCAGCTCTCTCTGAGTGTGTCATGTTCCTGCTCTCGTCATCGTCCACTTGAGCGAAAATGAAAGATTTTCAGAGGCAGTTTCACCGCCTGGTTTCCTCGCCGATGCTTTTATGATTAAGACGACCAAATTAGAAGCAGGGGAAGCTGAAACAGACGGAGAAGTGGCGGAGCAGCCGGCGGAGCGGGGCCTCCTACCTTTCCTACCATTCATACCCAGGGCCAATAAAGCTCGGCGTAAGAGAGATGAATGTTGTCATTGTTATTGTAACAATCACAGACGTAGACAGGCCTCGTGGCAGGAGGAAGCTCGCCGTTCTCTGATAGCACGTCACTTACTGTGATCATCAACAGGCAGACAGGCAGGCAGACAGACAGGCAGGCACAGCAGCAGCAGCAGCTTCATCAAATTTCTCCACCATAATAGTGTTGATTTACATGCAATTGTTGCGTCCTTCACCAAAGGAAGGCGGAAAGCGTAGCGAGTGGCGTCCGTGTGTTTCAGCCGGAGCAGAGTGAACCGATTTATCTCACTGTAAGAGGTGGAACCTTAAGGATATGCAAAGAAAAGAAAGCTAATGGATCATTAGGATGAGTTCCCCGCTGCACCGTGGTCCTAATAACCACCCGCCTTTGTCCTCCTGCCTTTGATTTGAAGACCTGAGTGGAGCGGCTGGGCCGTGCCACACTTTCCTCACCAGATTGTAGGGTAAAGAGCCCGGGACGGATGTGAGCGTTGGATGGATTTGAAGCCACTTGACATTTTTCATCTCCGTCTGTTTGACGGACGGGGAGTGAGTGTAGGAGCGAAGCCCAGAGATTGAACACCTCAGATATCTCCACTGAGGTTTCACCAAACAAACAGCCATGAAAAAGAGAAAATATTTATCCCAGGAATTTAGGGATTTGAACCAGAAACCCTAAGCTCACCATTCCACTGTTCTCCCTTTTCATTCAAACACATGTTTTCTGTCTATGACAGACCTTCATTTCTCTTCTCTTCAGGCTGATGTGAAGCTGAAAAACAGTTTAAATGTATGTATTTTTTTCAGGCTTTCTGCCATTTTTGATTTCAATCTAATTAAATTCCAAATAGATTTATTTATTTATTTATTTTAGTATCTACATCTGTTGACTTTTGTCCAGTTCTGATCTTTGTCTTCTCGACGTCTCTATCTGTACCTCCAGGCTTTCGATTTCACATCCAGGTTTTTCTGTAGGTTTGACTGCAGGTTCATTTGGGTTTTTTCCCTCAGATAATAATCACTGCTCTCCTATGGCCTCACGATGTGAATTAAAATCATCTTTTATTCTCTACCAAACAACACAAGGCAGGAAATATATTTTCTTTCTTTTTTTCTTACGAGCAGATAAAAAAAAATTGATTCCACTTTCCCACAAATTCAACATGCAGATTAGATTATATGGAGCCCAGAGGGGAAGACAAACAACAGCAAACTTTTGTTTTGGAGACGACAAACGCCCCGTTATCTGAAGACCTTGAAGGAAATTTTAGATTTGGCTTCACTTTAATGTCACTTCACTTCCATAACAATGGGCTCCTTGGAGTAAACGCTCCTGACATTTGAGTCTGGATGAGAGAGTCGAGAGTAGTTTCTATTTCGGAGGAAATCTTGTCTGTACAAATAAACACTTTTGAAAGGGTGTTTATAAAAATCACTTCCTGTTGTTGGCAGTTTTGGGCAAGTTACTTTAAAAAAGTAACTTATTACTTTACTAGTTACTGCTCTGGAAAAGTAACTAGCTACGTAACTAGTTACTAAATTATAAAAGTAACTAATAACTAGTTACTTTAATTTAAAAACGTTTATTGTTTTGTTCTGTAGCAACTATTATAATGAAATGTAGTGGTTCAATAAAAACAAAATACAGTGTTGCCTCAGCTTTTGAGCAACTCGACCCTCAACCTCATTTTCGAAAAAAAGATTTGCGAGCCGCGTCAGCCGAGTCAAGCCAAGAGAGCATTCGGGCGGCCGCGCTCGGCCGAGTCAAGCAAAATCGCGTGCATTCTTTCGCGCTCAGAATTCACGAACATACCTACGACCAGCTACGAAAAATTAATTCAGACCTCGACCAAATCAGACCTCAACCACCAACCTGGAACGGATTAAGTTCGAAAGCTAAGGCACCACTGTAGATGTTAAGACATTTTGACAGGCAACTTTGTCGTAACCTCAACTTGCCAATTGTTGTCGTCTTGCTTGTGGGTGTGTGCTGCTGTACCGTGTCACGTGTGTGTGTGTACTGTTTATTTCCCTATAAGGCAAGAAGACCCGCCCAGGTCTCTTTCTGATTGGCTTAGCCTGAAACGTTAACCTATGTCAACCGATCATCGCTCCTTTTCAACGAATCAGTTCAGTTAGTGTGGACAGCCGTCTTTCACTCATGACTGACCTTTAGCAGACAGGCTCCGCCTCCACACAGTCCTCTCTCCGTGGACAGAAGACACCGTCCATTTGGACCACAGTTATTAACAACGTTACTGAATGAGGAAAGTAACGCGCTGTATTATTAGTTACCGAGAAAAATAGTTTTGTTACGTAACGGTGTTACAAGTAACACGTTAGTCCCAACACTGAAAATCACTTCCTGTTGTTGGATGGATGAAACTGTCAACTGTTGTTGTTTATTCACTGTTCATTCTTTAAATAAGCTCATCTGTTGACTAACAACTCTCCCTTGTGGACGGGAAGGAGATTGCAATTAGAAATCCCCCCCAAAAATAGTTTTTTCACCTGATTTCTACAACATTCTGCCAAACAAACATGTTTTTACAGTGGTGTCCAACCAGGACCAGGGAAATAAAGAGCACAAAGAATCTGTCAGATAATAAGCTCTAAAACAACAGTTCCGTTGCCAGGCGACGCCGACAGCAGTGTATAATTAGGGGTGTGAATGGTGGCTATCCATGAGAGTGTGTGTGTGTGTGTGTGAATTAAAATTCACTTCAATTCAATCACAGGTGTGCCAGAGCTGGGTGTTTCATATTTTCCTGTCCAACAATGTGTTCCAGTCTGTTTTTAGAAACACCATAATAATAATAATGAGGTCAAATTATTAATAAAAGAAAGAACACAAAGAGTGTAAAGAGGCCGTGTTTTACATGTCAGAGGCGTTGATTGGCCTCATTATGATGACAAACCTCAGCCTCAAGTGTCTGTCAGATCATGGGATTCATAACAAGTCTCTTTTCATTTCATTGATGATCATCTGGGTTCAATTATCGACGGCAGAAAATTCAGAAAAATCTCAAAATACTGTTTTGGCAGCAGTGAAATATGACACAGGGTTAAGTTGAGAAATACAGATAAAGGTTTTTATTGGTTAATACTCACTGTTTCCCTGGAATTATCTACAGTATCTATTTATTTATATGTCTGTCTGTCTGTCCGTCTCAGTCTCTGTCTGTCTTTTGTTCTTTCTGTCTATCTATCCATTTGTCTGTCTTTCTGTCTGTCTGTCTGTCTGTCTATCTTAATTTCTGTCTATCTGATTTTCTGTCTGTCTGTCAGTCTCAGTCTTTCTGTCTGTTGGCCTGTCTATCAGTTTATCCTTCTGTCTGTTTGTCCATTCTTCTGTCTATCTGTTTATCTATCAATCTGTCTCTCTGTATGTCTGTCTGATAGTTGATCCGTATGTCTGTCTGCCTCTCTGTCTTTCTGTCTGACTGTCTGTCTGTTTTTCTGTCTGTATCAATCTTTCTGTCTGTCTTTCTTTTCATCTGTTCGTCTGTCTGCCTGTCTGTCTCTCTGTCTGTCTGTCTGTCTGTCTAGTCTGTCTGTCTGTCAGTCTCAGTCTGCCTGTCCGTCTCTCTGTTTGTCTGTATGTCTGTTTGCCTGTCTCTCCCTCTGTCTGTCAGTATCAGTCTATCAGTCTGTCTGTCTGTCTGTCTGTCTGTCTGTCTGTCTGTCTGTCTGTCAGTCAGTCTCAGGCTGCCTGTCTGTCTCTCTGTATGTCTGTTTGCCTTTCTCTCCCTCTGTCTGTCTGTCTGTCAGTCTCAGTGTGCCTGTCTGTCACTCTGTCTGTCTGTCTGTCTGTCTGTCAGTATCAGTCTATCAGTCTGTCTGCCTGTCTCTCTGTCTTGTCTGTCTGTCTCTCCACTCTGGCCTTGTTGCTCTTGTTCCATTAAAGTTATTCGTTTCTATGTCTTGAACTAATTCCAGTTTTTATACATTTGTCCACATGAAAGGATCTTTTAGCTCCTTTGTTTTATTCCTTTTATTGTCTCAGCCCTTGGACTAAGACCTTGTAGAGTCAGTACTGACACCGGAGACACTTTTCCACCACATCAGGACTATTTCCAGAACATGTTGTTCCAAACCTGTGCCACCGCTGGGTCATTCATTCCTTCTCATTGTCCTCCAAAACAGTTACGACTGAGCTGTGGGTAAAAGTGTTGACGCCTCGTCCAGACACATGGTTCCACTAATTGCTCTGCTGCTCAGTGTGTTGTTCCACCTGGTAATTTATCACCAACTAATAAACACCTGAAACAAACGCATTGTTTTCCCACGGGAACAAAGTCGAGGTTCTTTAGTTGACATTGAACGCATCACCACAGTAAGTCCCCGTAAGACGGAACAACTGGTCAACTGGTCAACATGGATTACTGCTCAAAAGAAATAAGAATTCTAGGATACTTTTTTTTCAAAATAAAAGCACAGAACTATGCACACGTGGCTGACTTTGAACACAGTCTATTTTTAAAACCAACAACAAAGGCCTGGTTTGACACGTTCTCTCTTCTCATGTCAGGACATTAGAAACTCTTCCAGGTGTCAATAAAGCTGTCATTAAAGTCCCAGCCTCTTAATTGGAGCTCGATGGTATTTACTACACAATGTGACTCGGTGAGAAACCTGTGAGAACCAACAGCAACGTCTTGTTGTAGCTGACTGTTTGCCCCGGAGGCAGAAAGAGACAGAAAGACTCACGTATCTTCACTTAATCCCTGAAGATTACCTGGATTAGGAAAGTAATGCCTGCGAAGAGGGACAGACGCCAGATTACAGACGGACGCCAGATTAGTAATTATGTGAGAACTGAAAATGTTGATACTTCTTTAGATTAGATGGGTCTAGATTAGGGTTAGATTGGGTTCGATGGATTGAAATTGGATTGATTTAGATTAGATTGAGTTGGGGTTAAACAAGGTTGGATGAAATTAGATAAAATTAGATTAAGGTTAGAGTGAGTCTAGATTAAATAATGTTTTTATTAAATTGGTTCAGAGTAGATTAGACTGGGTCAGGATTTGGATTACATTATAGTAGATTATTTATTTTACTTTGAGTTAGGGTCAGATTAAATTATGTCATATTTCTTGATTAGATTGAATTTAATTTGATTATATAAGATTAAGGTTAGAGTAAAATTGATTTAGGGTCAGTTGAGTTTTACTGGATTAGATTAGATTGGATTAGTTGAGATTACATAAGGATAAGGGTTAGATAAGGTTATACTCGAGTAAATTGGATTAGATTAGGTTAGAATACATAAAGATAAAGGTCAGATTAGATTCAGATTAGTTTGAATTAGACTACATTAGATAAGACTAGATTGAGGTTAGAGTTAGATTAGTTTACATTAATTTGGGTTGACGTCAGATTATTTAATTCTGGATCAAATTGGATTAGATTACAGTACATTGTTTTAGATTACATTAGATTGGATTGGGTTGAATTAGACCGGATTAGATTTGATTGTTTAAGTGTTAGGGTCAGATTAGACTGGATTGAATCATGTTGATTCGATTCGATTCGATTCGATTCGATTTGATTTGATTTGATTCGATTCGATTCGATTCGATGCAATGGGATTAGATTGGATTATCTTAGATTAGATTAGATTAGATTAGATTAGATTAGATTAGATTAGATTAGACTATATGGGTATAGATTAGCTTGGATTAAATTAGATTTCATTCAACCCTTTGGATAACAAAATAAACTAGGAGCAGCAACAGCAACACAGCAACACATTTGTGCCATAACGGCAAAATTGTATACACATATAAAACAATATATCGAATTGTGATCCAATCAGAGCGCTGCCCCATTGTGACATCACTGTCATTCAGAGTCAGGCCCCCATCAGACCAGCCTTGGTCGATTAAAGCATTATTTTGAGACACAGGGCCTGAAATTATTACCGTCAACTGATAGTCGGTGCTAGAAAGACCCCTGACCCTAAATCACCAAATCCTATTTCTCCTCCTCAGTGGGGTTGGTGTAGGTCCTCGTCCTCCACCCTAACCCCCTGGATGACTCTGTCTCTCAGTCATTGAGGGGATTAATGTCCTTCAAACTTAAATATCTGACAGAAATGAGAGATTGTTTTGATGTGAGCAGGACAGAGAGACAGCTTTGAAGTCGGCTGCCTTTTATCTCTCTCCATTTAAATTCTCTAAAGTGTTAAGTGGGCTTCACGTTGGACTTGAAGGATGTAAATACTCAGCAATGAGAGATTTACAGGACGGGGAACGGCAACAACTCTCCACCAGACCCTCCACCTAAATCTCTCCATGCAAATGGAGCGGCCGCAGACGGAGAGAGGCTCCCGGACAAAATCAGATGTTTTCCAACAGGCTGCCGTGCTGGGTTGGCAGATGTTCTGTCACTTCAGGAGCCGTCAATGGCTCTCTGCTCCGGATGAGTGCTGGGCCTAGAGCTGTATTTCCTTGGAACCATCTGGAAGGATGGACTGGGCCAGACCTGGCATCTCAGGAGTACCTGGACGGAGAACTAATTAAAACCAGTACTGATGACATAATAAAACAGCTGACCACCTCCTCCACCACCTCCTCCACCATTACTGTGATCAGCAACATAATAAAATTAACAGATTATAAGCCATAGTTTCTCTTTTCCAGAAACAAACTCAATGTCACACTTTATAGATTTCTCCTCAGTCTGGACTAACTACTTTATTGGAACTTGTCCTTTATTGGCTGGGATTGAGGTCGGAGTTGGATTAGATTATATTAGCTCAGATTATATTGGGTTAGGGTCAGATTACACAGGATTGAATTGGATTGGACGGGGTTAGAAATAGGGTCATATTAGATTAGATGAGATGAGATTCAATTTGTTTGAATTAGATTGGATGGGATTAGTTGAATGCCATTAGATTCGATTCGATTAGATTGGATTAGATTAGATTATGAAGGTAAGAGTTAGATTATTTTGGATTAAATGAGTTTAGATTATATTAGGCAAAGGTCAGATTACATTAGATTAGACTGGATTGAATTGGATTAGAATTCAGGATGTGTTAGATAAAATTGGATTAGATTCGATTAGATTAGATTAGGTTAGTTTAGATCAGATTATATTAGATTAGATTAGATTAGATTAGATTGTGAAGGTAAGAGTTAGATTATTTTGGATTAAATGAGATTAGATTATATTAGGTAAAGGTCAGATTACATTAGATTAGACTGGATTGAATTGGATTAGAATTCAGGATGTATTAGATAAAATTGGATTAGATTAGATTAGATTAGGTTAGATTAGATTAGATTAGATTAAGAAGATTAGAGTTAGATTATTTTAGATTAAATTAGTTTAGATTTTATAAGGGAAGGGTCAGACTAGATTAGAATTAGGGATGTATTAGATTAAATTCGATTAGATAAAATTATATTGGATTAGATTAGATTAGATTTAAAATGTTAGTCTATTCCTAGTGTCTCTAATCCATCCATCATCGCTGGTCTCATCACTTTCCCTTCACCTTAGCTGACTCTCTTCTGTCAAAGATCTTTTCTCCAGTTGTTCCATCCTGCCTGTCCTCCAGTCTTCTCTTGTGAACTTCATCTCTAACCCCCATAAACCACATTGTACTTCAAACGGTCTCAAATTTTTCATATATTGTCCATAGAAAAAAGACCAAAATGTCTGATAAAAATGTTGAACTTAAGAAAAAACAAATAATTCTATTTGCCGTTTGACCCTGTGGGTCTTGGTGAGCAGAGGAGACGTCCATTTGTGACAGTCCGACCATTAGATGTCACTTTTTTCTTACACATTTGGCCGTTTGTGTGACATAATGGCAAAACACATTTCAATTACATGACCATATTCAGCGTTCGTCCTCTTCAGGTCCATCACCGCAGCAGCAGCGTCCTCGGTGTTAAGTCAGTCCATTTGCTCTCCTCCTCAGAGAGCTTTTCTGAACAACCTTGCTTCCTCATCAACCCTTCTGTGGGCAGAGAAGTGACATTAAATGTCATTGATTTCTAATTGTGTTTGTGCTAATGCTGTGTGGAGTCGGGCCCGGACTCCTTTGTCCAGTCTGTCGGCCATTTGGCTGCAGGGATGCACTTGTACAACCGGAGAACAGGTGAATAGCCATGGTCTAATGGGACATCTGTGGAAAACACATTGCAGTCAATTAGGAGTCCACTTCCTGCAGTTGTGACGGCCATTA
>JAFBJS010001572.1:237092-254108 GCA_016785265.1 Paraplagusia blochii
TCTATCTGCATTATTTTTCGAATCTTAATAAAACAATCCAGGAAATATTTCAGTGACATTCTTGAAGGTTCTGCTTTCGTCGGTAAGTAAGCTAACAAACATCATTGAAAACAGCTCCACCACCTGGATACTAAGAGTTCTGCATTTAACCAGCACCACCAGCGCCTCACCACCCACAGGAGGGCACTGTAGGGTGCATTGTGATTTGGGAGCTAGTTGTGGAAACTGCTGCCCCTGAGACCTGGTACCAGATGGATGGATATTTGGACGACACCTGGTTTTATGAAGATCAGATCTTGAAATCATCTGTCATGGTTTGTGAAAGACATTTTTTGGACATGAAACACATGGGCAGTGGTAGTTAAGGAAAGGTTAGAACGAAGATTTGTTGCAGATTCAGGTGTGTAGTCTGTGGTTGTCACTTCTGTCCTCCAGCTCATCCGTCTGGTCCAACTTGTACGGCGGCTCCAGGATGATCTCACCATAGCATATATATTATCAAAGTAGTGCACGGCACGGTTTATTGACGAGGTTATCACGTCTATTGTCGTGGACAATAGAGGGTGTAATAGTTTACCATTATGGCCCAGCCTTGGATATAACCTTTCTGGATCCGAGCAAATGGATGGAAGTAATTGAAAACCAGTCATTAACACCTCCTGACAGTAACCAGTAATTAAAGGCGTATCTTTCTCTTCACGCGAGGTGTCCTATAAGGACCGGCTAAATTATAGCTGTCCCCGCTGAACCCGGTATTCACACCGTTTCACTTTGTTACAGCTGTGGTGTCACTGAGGTAACGTCTCCCATCTACGCTGTCGCTTTATTGGCCTGAATATTTGACTGTTGGCTGATGATAAACAACATCAGATAGAGAGAAAGACAGACAGACAGACTGACAGACAGACAGGTAGATGGGTTAATCTCGAGTTTCATTTTCACTAAATTCATCTCGCTCACATCTGTAAGGACTGTTGTCGTTTTTTTTTTTCTCCAATAATAACAATCCGATAAGGCAATGCCTATGTTCTGCCAAATTATCTTGTGCTCAAATTGAGAATAAATGGCTGTTATTTATAGCAAAGCCACTAGATGGCAGCATCCTAGCTCATTTAATTATTTTATACTCACAGAGTGGATTGGTACAGACAGACCGATAAATATTACATATTATATTATTATAAATATTATATTATTAGTTATTTTTCGTGTTTGTTTTTTTTTTAGTGATGTGGATTGACCTGGGAATGAGAAAGAAGAGACAAAACCAGCATCATTTTCAGGAGTTTTAATAATTTACTAAAAAAGAGTGTAAAAGAAACAGAGCCGTCTCACTAAAGAGGATCTGTCTGATATTCAAAGTGATGGGAGATGTAACATTTTTCATTTTCTATTTGCAAACTTGCCCTCGTCTGTACACGCGTGTACTTGGCAATGTCACCTGGCAAACATATTCAACTGAATTATGCGCAGTAATATTATTCATATTTATATTTATATATATATATATATTTATATATATCAAAAGCTCACAGCAAAAAAATAGTTTGATATGAATCACTTCCAAAATAAAATCAACCAGCATGAAATGTACAGCTTTGTAAGAGAAATAAAAATAAAATAATAAAACACAGCTACAAAAGTGTATATACAAACATGCCAGAAGCAGAGTGAGTGAAACTGACAGGCTTTTTACAATGACATCATTCAGGAGAGCCAATGAGATAAAGCTTTTCTTTTTTTTTCATTATCATTTTTCAATATTTCATTTTGTTGCATCGCTGAAAAACGTGTGATTTTACTTTGCCTTTTTCAAGTTTGTCAAGCAGAAGAGGAAACGCTTTATAAATATACAGTATAGTGTATCTCCTGCATCAATTAACTATAATTTAAACATTTAAATAAGACATTAAAATGCGCATTATCTGTAGAAAATAAATGAAGAAAAATGCATTTTCTTTGAGAAATGGTTTGCATTTCTCCAGAGATGGTCTCCTCCCTCATCCTCGTTAGTAAGTGCCTGCATGGAAGAGGTAATATATAGATTTATGTATATATATATATATACATATATATATATTTATATGCATATATATATATATATATATACAATTAGCATATCAAATTTTATGACATGATAAAATTTGTATAAATATGGCATCTTTACAATTGCATTGAAACGAAATGTCTCACTGTATTTCAATCCTACGACAAACCCTCAAGTGGAAACAAAGGCCTTTTTTTTCAGTTTGCCATTTTCTTAAATATTTAAAAAATAAGTCTCGGTAACTTTGCATTCGTTCTTGTGTCGTGACATTGTAAACAACACTTTCCGCCACTGATCAAATTTTCCCAAGGTGTTTTTTTAATCTACACATTGGTAGGTGAAGGAGGAAAAAGTGCCTTTATCGAATGTTTCCTCTTTGGAGAGAAGACGAGGAAGTCCACGGTTCAGGAGGAAGTCCACGGTTCAGTTCTGTACAAATCTGTAAAAGCATCGCTGTCCTAATAAAAGTCTTTGTTCTGATTTTGCTGGTTGTACAGTTAAGAAGTCGTGTGTCCCTGCACTGATGTGACGACGTGCCCAGGAGCAGCGGGCGTCATCTTCTCCATCGTCCACACATGCTCCAGATGCCATTCAGAGGTGGATGACGAGCAGGAGAAGATTTATGCTGTGGTGACTCAGACTCACAGTCAGACTCTGATCCTCTGATACTGCTGCTGGAGAGCATATGACTCCAGAGAAGAGAGTCGGCCATGCCCCGGCCCTTTTAATCCTACCAGAATAGTTCTACTGCCCTCTTGTGTTCATTGCAAGGTAGTGCAGGGATAGAATAAAATATCCATCAGTTTTCCCACAGCTAAAGCATGTTCAGGATGGCGTTGTACATTTGGATGAGTACAGCCAGGTGGACGGGCAGACAGGACTGGCGATCCTGAGTGGCAGGTGTGCACGTCAGCCACGAGAGGGCGTTGTACTGTTCCAATACAAACCTAAAACAAAGAAATATAGAGTTGTTTTACTACACTTTGTCATAATATCTGTCTATATCGCTATTTTTCAACTCTTTAGAACAATATAAAGAGGTGTTAAACAAAAAATGGTAATTTATACTAAATTATGTTTTGCAGGTGTTCATCTTCAGTGTTAAATATTTACCTGAGCACATCAGAGGTGGTCTTGGAGTCTAAGGGGTGTGGGGTCCTCTTACTCTTATCTGTCACCAGCTCATCTGACTGAGATATGGAGATGTGATGGTGCAGAGATGCCTGCAGCAGAGAAATGTCAGGTCAAAATACGTGATAAATAGATGAGCTAACCTCACCAGTGACTGCCGCTAGGTCTAAGAAAAAAAAAACATAAAGATGAAAAGGTAACAATAAAGAAACAACTAAAAATATAAATTTTTATACCCTATTCTAAAGTCATACAAGACAACGTGTTCACTGCTGTAATCGTCTAACTGTTCAATTTCCCGAATGTACCTGAACGCACCTGTGATTACCTGAATAGACCTGGCGGTTTTTCGCCTGTCATCCGGGTACTCAGCCCTCAGGCTAGTACGAAGCAGTTATCGAATGTTTGTGAATCATTATCGTAAAATAAACAAATATTACTATTAAATAGTGAATTTAAGGTGTGACAATAGTGTCTAAAACTTCCCTTAAATATTTAGCAGCATTGTCTGTGGCTTTTTAAAGGCCAGAACCGTATGTTGTTTGTCGGATCCCGACATCCCGTTGGATGAAAATACGACTACTATACCATTACAACGTCGGCCATTTTGGGTGCTGGACAACTAGACTTAAATCATTTCCAAAGATTTGTTTTACCCATAAAAACAAAAAAACTGGTCAAGTGCATCGAAAGCTACACAAGTAGTAGGGACGGACTTTTCGACGCCACAAACGGTATGATCCTAACTTCCTGTTATATTTTACCGTAACTACAGGTGTAGTCGATATATCAACCTAGAAATTGTATTAAAGGTCCTTGATAAATATACAGTATATGGTGTAAAAAAGATTATAAATACTAAGCGAACTTAAATTCCCAATAAACAGCTGCAGTTTGGTATAACTTTGTCACTTGTTGGCCTGTTTAAATTATTATTTTGGAAAAGCAGAATACTTGTTGCACAGTTTTTTCACTGTATTTTACTTTCAGATTTACGTTTAAGTATATGAAAATGGATTAATACAAAGTACATATAATGGTTGTACTTCACTTAATATTCCAGTATTACTCAGTCTAAAAGGCGGAAATGTTTATTACTGTACTGAGCAGGGATGTCTGATTATTTTGGCTAGTTATTGGCAGTAATATTTTTAAATGTTCCACTTATTTTTTTTATTGCCATAACTGACTACTGAATAAACTGAAAGTTTTATTAAATACATTTGAACAATTTTGTCAAGGGTTGTGATTGTGGGTTCCGACGACAGGACAAATGGCAGCTTGTTTAACTGGCATTACCAGGTCTATATTGGTATCACAAATTCCATGTTTGGCCAATATCGGCATTTCGAATATTGATTATTTTTTTACTATTAATATTACTGTAGTATTGGCAGATACCCCAGGAACCAGTATCCTGGTACAGTACAGTATATAGTGCCACCCAGTGCAGTACCTTGAGGAAGAGTGGACACTGTTTCTCAGCCTGTGGACAGGAAGCCCAGAACCAGTGAGGAAGTCCATTAGCTTGCGCGGTGGAGACGTAGTAACCCAGAGCCAGCGGCTGCTGCTTCAGCTCCTCTGGTGGATTGTCTCTGGACAGTAGACGTTCTCCCTGACTCTATATTTAAACACAGGTGGAGAAGAACAGTAATTAATCACAAAGAGCTGACACGGTGTAAACCGTAGTGTGTGATGTAAATAGGAACCAAAAACATGCAGCTTTGTGCAGCTTCGAACTTTAGAAATCTTCCCGGTAAACTCTGCCCTGACCGTTTCCATGGTAACGTCGGTATCTACTTTGACATATCACAGGTTGTCAGCACCTCTGTTTTCCTTCTGCCCGCGAGACAAATTCCATCCCCATCCATGAAACCTGTCCAGACCCTGTCAAAATTTTTATTCACCTGTCACAGGTGTCAAACGTCAATCTGTAATCCAGTGAGGTATGCGTTGTAGTTTCACCTAAATCCCCCCTTGTGAAGGGCAGTACACGGCCATGACTGTTCTGAGCTCTTATCATAATATTGTTTCAGATGGAGAACTGGAGATGGAGCCTTCACTGACCCTGGTGTGATGGAAGTGTGAGCCCATTCCCATCCCAGACGGAGACCCAGGGGAGGGAACGGGAGAGGTGTTGGGAGAAGGATGGAGGTTCCCTGTGATCAGCATCATGTCATGGCCGATGTCGTTCTCCAGCTCATCAGGAAAAGGCAGGTCAAACATGTCGTCTGGTGGGAAAATCACAGGAAGTAGAATAGGACTGTGATGAAGGGGCGCACATACTGAGTCATAGCATAGACATTAAAAAAAATATCTTTACCTTTTTGGTTAAATATTCGTTATAGTTCAAATATAAAAGATTCAAAAATGTAACTTTTTCAAACTAAAGACAACTGTAGAGCCAACAAAAAAAACCCTCAAAACCTTTGTCCAATATTATAGACAGACTAGTGACATTAAAATTTATGTTTCCTCTTGTCTTCCTATGTAGTACTTTAAAACATAAATTATGTATTTATTTAATTAATAATTACCTAATGCATTTTATTCACACTATAAAATGCATTTATATAATGAAAATAATTTATGTATTTAAAAAGGTTACTCTTAATATCTGTATAAATTTCAGACAATTTTTATTTTCTAATTTTTCAAACTTTCAATTCAACATTAATAATTATATAGCAGATTTCTTTAGTTTATGATTACAGTAATTATTACTAAACCATAATCGGTGGAACATTTTTTCAGACACCTTTAAAAGTTTATACTATCTCAAATATTATTATGAAAAATTGGGGAAATGTCCTTTGTGTATATGTATATTTTATTTACAGATTAACAAAACAAAATTCTTTATTGTTTTAAAATCTCAGCTCTCAACAGCAAATAACTTTTTAGTTCAAAATTGAACAAAGTAAATCATTACTTAATTAAATTTATATTTAGTAAATTTCCCTGCTTACACACAGTAGTGTCGGAAACCTTGTTTCCACCACCGTATAACAACTATAGCTGTTTTTTAATGCACAGACGCCCCCTTGTGGTCCGAAATAGATCACTTAATCACATATATATATTTTTTTTTTTCACCAGGCTGGCAGGTGAGATTTGACTGCAGTCCATTACCATTGTTGTCCTCTGTGGGGTAGGAGCTGGGGGCCAGCTGTGTGGTGGCAGACGTGGGGAAGACCAGGATGTGCGTGCAGGAAGCGTCTTGAGGTGTGTTCAGCTGAGAGGTCTGCAGGTTCAGAGCCGTGCTGCGTCCAAACACCGAACCCATGGTCACTGCATCTGTTCACAGACGCACAGGGAAACACGACGAAGGTGAGTCAAAGTGTGAGTCACAGCTTTAAATAAACCACCAACGTCATCACCGCTGTCATCACCGTAGGGTTGAACCCTGCTGAAAGAACCACTCACCAGGCATGATCACCAGGGAACCCTGTGGCTCCAAGGCTACGAGGCAGGCACTGAGGATCGTGGGAGAGTCAGCAGCTGAGATTCCACACATACGGCAGGCTTCCCTCAGCTGACGTCCTATCGACTGAAGCGAATGTTCTCCCAGGAACGAGCTCCAGTCTTGTAGGAACGGAGGCGATGCCATAAGAAAAAATAATAAATTTAGTGTCTGTCATATGACAGATGTCATGTTCTGACACAACATGACAGCCTGACAGTCTGAGTCACATGGAGCTGTGCCACGAGTACGTGTAGTAGATGTAGGTGTTGGACAATCAGGAGGCTTCAGGCTAAGGCTTTAAAGTTTTCCTGAGAATTATTCTGAAAGTTACAGGCTTTTAATGTATAATAATACAGAATATACAATAATATATAAAAATATTATTTATATAAAATATTAATTTAATTATAATGATTATATCAGTAGAAAAAAATCATCTAGGTGAAGACAGTAAAAGAAAAATAGTAAAATTTCTTCATGAATATTTTTAGATCACCTTTTAGCTCCCCGTGCCCAAGTCTGCCTAATCGACCAATCACAATCCTCCATGGCAGAGAGGTCATTTGGATGATGCCTATACACCACTCCCACAGCTTCTGAAGGCCCATTTTTCTGGCTGAAACTTTAGGACGTCGTGACCTTGGAGATCAGAAATCAGAGTTTTTCAAATGCAACACTTTCACAAATATGTAAAAGTGCAAACTAAGATCTGTAAATGTTTCTGGGATGCTGAAGGAGGAGAGGGACGACACAAACTGTGAGTTTTGGTATTTTTTTTTTTTAAATAAAACTAATTGAGTTTCTTGCCCTTTACTCCAAAAATCCTCTGAATAATAGCCTGAAGGTTCTGCTGACAGTTTGTACCCTTAGTGTCTCAGTTCAGGCTTTTTTGTTGCTATTTCCTTCTCACTCAAAACCCTAATCAGTGCACTTTTGCCACTTGAAAAACATCCAGACTTAGACATGCAGTGTTTGCTGATTTTTTTTTTCTTTTTTTAGCTCTTGCTCGTGGCTGTGTTTTTGCGCAGAAGTTCATCATCAAGAGCATGACGTCAATGGTGTCTGTCTGCTCAGTTTGGAAAATATACTTTAATAAACGTTATCATCACTTCATCGGTTTAAATTACAATATTTAAAGTACCATATTTTACACTTCACACTTAAACGAAGTTCAACCTATTTGACTATGTCTTAATAATCTGTGTGCCTTATGTATGACATAAGACTAATAGTAGACCTTCCAATGTCTACTAACAGTAGACCTTAGGTGGTGAACCCACAAGATGTTTTGTGGGTCGGGACGGTGCAGGGGGATTTGAACCTGAAGCCCTGTGGACCCAAATCTGCTTCATTAACCACTAGACCACCGCTACCGACTATGCTGTTCATTGATGGTGTGCCTAATTATCCACTGAACTTTATTGAATTGTTTAGAAGATCCCAAGTTATCACCTCTGGAGCCTTCAGCACAGAGCTGACAGTGGACACTGGTCCAAAGCCAGTCAGCGACTTGATGTGCGTCTGCTGGGGTAGAAGACGTCTGCACTGGGAGTAACAGGAAAAAGCCATGGAGCGAAGATGCTGCAAGTACAAGTGGCTCTCTCCACTGACAGGCTGGAGGAGATACTGACAAGGCACCACCTACACATGAAGAGATGCAAAGATGAGAAGGAGGAACAGAACTCTCCTCTCCTGCTGATTCTTCTCTACATATATATTTATTTTTTCAACCTGTAGGACGAGCGCAGGTCTCATGGTTTCAGGTAACAACTGCAGCATCTCTGTGTAGCAGCGAAGAAGCCCCAGTAACCAGATGCTCCCAGCTTCCACCTCGTCGCCCTCCTCTTCCTCCCCACCGTCACTCCTCACTGCACTAGAGCTTAGAAAAGCGTCCACTATGTAAATAACAATAGCTGGTGGGTTGGCGTAGCTGTCCATGGAGTCCGGGACAGTGGGGATACCGATTTTGGCCTGCTCAGAAGTCCTGTATGACCAAGCACAGTAAAACCGTGTTAATGCTCGGAACATCAAGAACAGATGAGGCGTTAAGTCGAAGTTGATCGGTTCTTACAGTTCTGGGTTCTCTGCTGGTGTGCTTGCTGGTGGTGTGGCACCAGATGTGGTCTTTGATTCGCTGGTTGCTGTCTCCCCCGTCTGGGATGAGTTGGTGGGAGTTGAAGCGTTAGTTGAACTGACGGCACCCTGAGCTTGTTCTCCATCAGTGGTCCAAGACTGACTGTGCCCAGAAGAGGCAGGCTGGCTGGAAGATGTGTTGTTTACAGCAGGCTGGATTTTAGGAGGCAGTAGAAGACTGCTGTCCAGAGGCAGAGAGGACAGCTGTGGACCTGGAAGAGGAAGGAAGTCAATGAGTGAATCTGTTTGTATAAGGGATGTTGCTGATATTGACAAAACATCAGCATTTGTTGTTTGTTGGCAGCTAATACTAATATAGTCCTGAAAATATTTATTTATCTGTACTAATACCAGGATATGTAGTTGGCACCAACATTCTGCCGAATCACGTGATTATTAATGAAAAGATGAATAGATGAGCTGCTGTGCTGCCATCTAGTGACTTCACTTTTAATTGCAGTTGCTATCCCTATAAATAATTTTAGGATTTAAGAATTTCATCATTGAAGGAATAAACAATAACTATCCTCATAAAAATGTTATATTGTTAATACTGCACTGTTAATGTAGACATCCATTATTATAGAAACAGATTTTAGTTTTTTACGTCAGTTGTTTTCCAGGTCAATAAAAGATAATAAGAAAGTAATTTTTACCCAGTTGCTGCTTGCAGGCATAAACGTAGAGTTTGAGTTTGTTGATGTTGTCATTATGCTGCTGACCCGTCCAGGGCCCGGTCATCCACTGATCGACGTCCACCTCCTCCAGCTTCTCTGGCTCCACGTCTTCACCCACATGGACAAGTCCATCTCTGGACACTTTGGCCAGAGGACGATGCTTTCCAAGACGGCAAGTCTGGGGTTGAAGAGAATTTTCTCCGTAAGTTTCCGTATTTTCACAAAAAATTTTTACTGACATTTATGAAGTGATTTACCTCGTACACTGCACTGAGCTCCTGGAAAAAGGCCCGAGCTGCAGCCAGTAGAGACGGACTGTTGGGACACAGCACCAAATACGCTACGTCTCGCTGCCCGCCGTAGGGCTCTAACAGCAACTTCTCCCAAAAAGGTAATGCAAGTGGAGATAAAGCTAAGAAGTCCCTCTCCCTGTCATAGCCCAGTAGAACTGAAGGGATGGGCAAAGGTTCAGGAGATTCCTCAGAACCTTAGATGGACAGAAAACAGAAATTCAATGGTGTGATTTTTATCATAAGGTTAAATATCTGTTTATGGACCTACCATAGGAACCTCTTCCTGCCATCTTGTGGAACTGCTGCCAAGTGAGTGGACCCTGAACGTGCTGGATGTTCTCCCAGGTCCGTCCTGTTCTCTTCTTCTGAATGGCATCCTGCAAGAAGGGCTGCAGAGACAGCAGCATCCGAACCATGTCCTGGGACGACAGCGCGCTCATGTCCACAACTGTTGGAATGGAGACACAAACACAGGTGAATACGGATTCAAAGTTGGATTCAAATCAGTATATTTTATTTTTTTTGCTTTTTATACGACTTTATATCTTCATTAGTACGGTCTAAGGCAGGGGTGGGCAAACTTTTTGACCTGCGGGCCACAATTTCTCCTTAAATTGGACACGGGGCCGAGTCAAGAGCAGAGAGATGGAGCTTTCGTGTAAGCTAAGATAAATGGCAAGTAAAAGTCATGTATCAAACCCAAAATACTAAATTTTTAATAGCCTATTATGTCATCTACTGGGAAAATGCAGGCATTGTAGGGAAAAGTCGGAAGTTTAATTATAATATAAATAAATTATTTAATTTGGACAGGGATGGCGGGCCGCATTAAAAGGCTCAGCGGGCCGCATGTGGCCCCCGGGCCTTAGTTTGCCCACTCCTGGTCTAAGGTGTTCTGCCCAGGGACGCCTGTTAATATTATGACTGCATCCATCAATCCCCTCTTTGTCTCCTACCTGTAGCTCCATCTCTAGGATCATTCTTCTACTATTATAAACACTGTCCCTCCTCTGAACAAGTCAGATCATTAGTCCATTGTTACATATATTTCCATGTCTTTCCAAAATCTCTGAAGAAAAATACTGTTTTCCACATTTTTTTCCAGGATTTTTCTGAAAAAACCCTGGACACAAAAAGGATTCACTCTAAGAAGATGGAAGGGAAGAGATTCAGGTTCTGATAAAGTCAAATTCTTACCATTAGTGTGAGGCCAGGAGTGTAGTGCCGTACTTCTGACCACGGACTGATCCACTTTGCCCCCTATGGGATTATCCACGTATTGCAGCCCCTGCTCCAAGGCATTATAACACTCCACACAGGCATCGCTCTCATCTGCCCACTGCTTCTCAGACATCCAGCTCTGCAGCAGCGCCCCCTTGCGTCCATGACAGGAACAGCTGAGGGGTAAGTGCAGCGAAGTGAGGGAGGAGATGGGCTGCGAACACTGTTCCTGCAGGAGGATCATGACAGAAGACGAGGCAGGACTCGACTCCTGAGTCTTCTTGGCCCTGGGGTCTACCATCGTGGGGTCTCGCCTGCAGAGGGCTAGCCTCCTCTCAGCTGCTCGGCCCACCTCCGATGTCCGACCAAAGATATCCAGCTCGTCTTCCAGGAAGAGACCCGTGCCCTGGGCCAGCCGCCGGTTCACGATGGCGCTGAAGCCACACATGCAGCGGTACTGATCTTCACAGGTGGAGTCGGGGATGTACACCCCCACGTCCGCGCCTTTGACGTTCATGTTACAGGCGCAGATACAACAGCTGTCAAAGTTGCGATCCTTGAAGACGTTGAGGACGGAGTCTGAGAGGAGGAGAATGGCGAACAGACTGTGAGCCTCTGGAAGAGAAGGTCCGGGTCGAGCCAGAGGTTCCACAGAGCTGAGAGGAATGCTGGTGGAAGCGGTGGAAGCCGGTGAGCTCAGCTCTGTTCCATCCTGCTTCACAGAACCCTGACCAGAACTGGCAGCGTTGATGCCCCTCGGAGTCCGTGGAGTTCGAGGAGTAGGAACGGAAAATCGAGGCGTGGCAGGAGACGGGAGGATGCCTGCGGTGGTGCTCACGGAGGCGGTGGTTGCGCTCATCTGACCGTAGTCCTGGTCTGTGAGGGTGTTGACGCTGGGAACATTTCTGAAAACCAACAACAGATCATCAGAAAAAGAACATTAAAGAGAAAGAGGAAGAAAAGAAGGAAACTTACGTGTAGCCATCTCTGATGAAGTTGGGATTCTGAGGATGCATGACTGCTGGGAAATGCTCCATTTTGGGCATTAACGCCCAGGACGGACGGTAGTAACACTGATCAGGAATCTTCAGTGGGGGTAAACTCTGACTGGGCAGACAGGCCAGTGGGGCAAACATGGAGGATCCTACCTGTGGCTGGATTAAAAAGAAAGTTTTGGATTTTTTTTACTAACTAAAACTGGACAAACCATCAACAAATTAAAATCTGCAAAAACACAAGTCAAAAAACAGATGTTGGACGTTCTACCACGTGGAGGAATAAAGCTAAAGTCAACTATGATCAGGAAAAACGCAGAGGAACAGGTTTAGTAGTCCAAAGTTTAGCTAGGAAAGTAAAGTTAGCAAAAACATGAATTAAAACAACAAATAATAGGTTAATTTAAGGCACATTAAACTATAAATATGACTTTTTCAAAATGATTTTCTTCAAAATATACTGAAATTGTTCTTCAAAGTAACAAAGATTATTACTTTTACAAAACTTTTGTTATCCCAGCACCTGCGACCCACCTTTGGGTCACGACCGACCACTTGAGAACCAGAGCCAAATATTTCTAAATCGACACAATCAGTGTTTCCTCAACAACCCAAAAAAATAAAAAACCCAAACCATTGGATATTAGATTCCCATATGGACCACCAGTGGTCTGCACACCATATTTTGTTTCACTCAAGTAAAATATCTGCTGCATCAGTGCGTTCCTGAGGCCACATTTTCTTCATTTCTTAGCTGAGCTCCTATCTCACAAACCCCGTAAAGAGTTGTTTTCTTTCTGTGTAAACACGATGCAGATGTTACAGATGCTCCTCATATTGTCCAATCACTTGATTATTCTTCACAGTAATTAACATTTTCCAGCTCCAGACCCTGCAGACAATGCAGATGTTGGACTCACTGGTTTTAATCAGACCAGCTTAATGTCCTCGTCTAAAACATTCTTTAACACAAATCTTTAAATCACTGTAGGACATTTCCTCTGATTCACCAAGAAGGATTTATGCAAATGTGTTTGTTTTGTTCTACTGTTCTAACCTTGAGATCCTCCTGCCGGGGGCTGGCCACGCTCTCATCCGTCTCCATCCTGTACTCCGTCAGGTGCGCGGAGGCCAAAGGCAGCAGGTGGTCCGGGGCTCCGCTGGGTGCAGGTGGCTCCTGGCTGGGGGTGTCACGATATGTCATGATGGGAGAAAAGGCCGGGTGCTGCTCCAGAGAAGGCGGGGTGGGGAACATCCGCTGGAGGTCTGCTACTGCTGAAGGAAAAAAAAAACAAGAGATGAAGAGGACAGGAAGCAGAATGGATTACTCAGACGAACATCGATGGGAAGAAAAAGAGTTGTTGACCAAATATGAATCAAAGTGACTCACTTGATGGATACGGAACTGCAACTCTCCCTTCCTTCCCCAGAGGGCGCTCTTCGGTCGAGATGGGCAGCTTTGCTGAGTGCTGGTTTGTGTAAACGGTCTAAAAATAATCAGATAAGTCCAACATGAGAATCTTAATTTTTCTTCTTAAATTAATCAAGAAATAGAAATTCACAAAAAAGAAAGGCCGAAAGAAAAGAATTCTTAAAAATCATTTTCCCTTAGATTCTGCGTAATACAACATTCAACCAGAAGGAGACTGCGGACCAGAGTTTTGAGAACTAAAGGATTTACCAGAAAATGTGGAGAACAAATCTATAAAAGATTATTATGAATTGAAATTTCATGTCAAGGTGGGGGCCGCAAAATATTGTTTCATGGGCTGCAAATAGGCCACAGGCCTCGAGTTTGAGACCCCTGATTATGAGTTTTAAGAAAGTAGTTTCGGGTTAGGTTAAAAAGTAAAATAGCGTAGAAAAAGATGGCTAAAACATTAGTTGAAAACATGGGACAAATCCATTGTGACCTAGAGGGAGTAGTTTCTATGGGAATCGAACCCAGGACTCTCTGCTATTTGAGTGGGAGACATGTGTGCTAACCGCTACGCTATGGAAGATGTAGTGGTCGCTAGTAGATTGTCACATAAATACTTTCAAAGTTAGAGTTGAAGTAAAAAAATAAAAGCAGCAGAGTTCAACAAAAACAACAGCAGAAATGAGAGAAAAGAACAAAAGCACAGGTTCATATCTGTGATGATGTCATACCCCCAACTCTTCCTCATCTTCATCAAAGATGTTGTCCAGGTCTGAGATGTTGACCACCAGGTCTTTTTCTCTGGTCAGAGAAGGATTTGTCTTCGCTGCTCCGTCGTCCTGACTGGATTCTTCTGAAGATCAGAACAAAGATCAGAACAATTCAACCTTCACTCCTTCATGTTCATATCTTCACACCAGGTCAACTTCACGTTCGGAGAAGCTTTTACCTGATTTTGGTGCAGAGTTAAAGATGGACATGGCGTCTTTCCCATCAGGCAGTGCTCCGTTGCTCGTGATCTCTTCTCCCTGAAAAGTGAATTTGATTTTATTTCAGTTTCCCACCGTCAAAATCCCTGAACACTGTTCAGCTGGAGTTGGAGGAATGCAGTAAGATATTTGGCCACAGGAGGGAGCAAAGTGGGAAAAATCTTTTGTAAACAGGTACTGAATCTACTGACAATTGCAGATGAACAGAAGAAGCATCAAATATAGTTACATTTATATATATATATAAATTAATTGATATTTACACTCAAATTAAACTTTTTTTGCTTTTAAAATAATATTTTTCTAATCTTAGTTCTGTATTAGCCCGGTGTTTAATAATACCTAATAATAATCTGAGATGAGTTGGTAATCACTTCCATGTGTATAAAGTATTAAATATATGAGTCTCATATACCCTGTAAAGCCCTAAGTGACAAATTTGATTTGTAAACGTGGGCTATATAAATAAAGTTTGATTGATTGATATGCATATAAAGCTTATACACATATTTAAATAAATGTACAAAATGTAAAAGATTATTATATAATATTATATATTAAATCATACAATTTACATGTTTAATATTTATTTAGTTAAGTATAACATTTTATATTTACAAATGTAAATATTTATTTTAATTAACAATACCACATATGAACATATTAATGTTAGTATTCTTTCAGTGATTGAAAATATATTCATCATTGATAATTGTGCTAATATTAATAGTAGTTGTGGCAATAGTAGTATTAGAAGCAGTAGTTTATGTGGTCCAGCATGTGGTTGGTGGGTGTCACAGGTGAACCCCACAGTGATGTGGACATCCGCCTTCACCTGACAGAAATCTGTTAATCTGTGTTCTAATCTGCGTTCTCCTTCTTGTTCTACCTTGGCCTTCTTGCTGGGCTCTCTCCCCTGAGCCTTTAATCTCTTGGAAGAGGAGAAGGTGTACTCGATGTCTCCTTCCTTGAAGTCGTAGGGATCGTCCCCCGGCTCCCGCAGCACCTCCACCCCCGGCTGCTGGAACAGACCCAAGGTGTGGATGTGGTCCCGTATTTTCTCCTCTGAGATTTTAAATCTCTTGTGAGTCTGGGTGTACAGTCTGGAGGAGACAGAGACACAACAGTAATGACTGCTCGGTGAACAGATGTGGCAGTAGCCTCAGCCTCAGCTGCGTCTCTTTTTAATAGGGTTGAAAAGTATTATTACTTTAGAAGAATAATAAAGTTGCCGTAATTGATAATATTTATTTTATTTTATATTATTTAAATATACTATTTGTCCAGTTGTTAGAATTTTGCCAAAAAAAAAAACATACTTTTTGATGACCAATTATAATAACCCAACCCAAAACATTAAGAGGATACATTTGGAAAGAAAAAAAAAAATTGAGGACGCAATAATCAACCTAAATTTCTCAAAAGTCCTCAAAATGTATTAAAATACACAAATTTCTCTTTAAATACCAACCAATGTTCTTTTGGTGTTGTTAAATATGAGTTTTCAAAATAAAAGTTTTTCAAAGAATGACCAAAAATACACACATGCATTTGCAATATATTAATTTGTACTTTTATAATAAGAATTCAGGAAAAAATATGTTTATTGTCTACAATTTTCCATTTCTTTTTTACTGTAGTGTATAGTCATGATTATTTTGTCTTAAAGATATTTGTGTATGTTCAAAAGTTTAATATACTGTATGTGTCTGAAAATATACAAGTATTGTGTGCCTTTACTAGTATTTGACAATGTTTTCAGGAAGATTGTACTGCAGTAAAATCGGGGAAGATATATGTGAATTTTCATGTTGTATTACCATTGTAAACATATTTCATTAAAACGTGATTTTGATTATTTTGTTGTTTTCACTTATTTATCAAGTAAAACATGCTAGAATATCCAACTGGAAAAAGTCCTACAGATAAGTACAAAAAAAAAGAGAAAATTTGCCTCAAAATACAAAATAAAAGTCTTAATATTGACTCAATAGCACAAAATTACCTTGAAATATTCAACTTAGCTGTTTTTTTTTTAAATATATATTCTATGAAAAAGTCAAAACTACTATCCAGCTTTCTGAAAAAAAAAATAATGTTGCAATCTGCCATAAAATACAAAACAAAGAATTCTCTAAATTGACTTAAAAAAAGCTTCAAAAACTAAGCAAAATAAACAAAAAATGCACAATTTTGCCTCAAAATACAATACAAAAAAAAAAATCAAAATTGAATCAAAGGCTTCTATAAAAACTTATCACAAAAAAATGCACAATTTTGCTTCAAAAGTACAAGATAAATGGTTCTTTAGTTTGACTGAAATTGCACAAAATTGCCTTAAGTTATCAATTTTTGGGGGGTTAAATTCCATGAAAAATATGAATTTCTGGAAAAGATTTTGATCACCATAAAACTATCCGAATAAGTTTCTCAAAGTTTTCAAAAGTAAAAGTGCTTCCACAATGAAAAAAACATTTGCATTTTTACCTAAAAATACAAGCAAAATTTTATCAAAATCGTCAAAAAAATGCTAAAAAAAAATCCAAAAAAGATGCAGAAATCTATCTGAAAATACTAAATAAAAGTTCCTCAAAATTGATTTAAATTGCACAAAACTGCCCTTAAATATTCAGCCATGTCTATT
>JAFBJS010001572.1:254145-271671 GCA_016785265.1 Paraplagusia blochii
ACATACATTTCTGGTACGTCACCTTTTGCTGACAGTAATATAAAAACAGTCTTCTACCAAAATAACCAACTCACAAAAAAGTTATATCAAAAGGACAAAAAAGTGCACAATTATGACAGAAATTACAAAACAAAATTTGCAAAAAAATCCCTCCAAATTATTAAGCTATGTCCTTTTTTCCATGAAAATGATCTATTTTTGATAAGTCTGATAAATTCTGATAAGCCTTTGCTGACAGCAAAATACCATCCTCGTAATTTCCTGAAAAAAACAAAAGTTTTACGAATTGAAAAGAAAAAAAGATAATTGCCAGTAGGGGGATATGAACCGGGGCTCTTGATGCCCTAAGTCTGTCTCCTTAACCACCAACCTAACCACTCCGCCTAAAGTGGCAGAAAATGCACAAATCTGGCAGAAAATACAGAACATATATTTTTTTTAAATACTAAAAGTTCTAAAAATTTAATAAAGAAAGGCTTTGAAAAAAGATTAAACAAATCACAAAAAAATGTGCATTTTTTTGCCTCAAAAGTACAAGATAAAAGGTTACAGGAAAATACTATCCCAAACGTTTTTTGAAAAGTCTTGTACCAAAATAACCAACTCACAAAAAAGGTCTATCAAAGTGACAAAGAAAGTGCACAATTTCGACAAATTACAAAACCAAAAATTCTCAAAATTGAATAAAAAAGGCTTTAAAATTTAGCCAAATTAGCCAAAAAATGCACAGTTTCACATCAAAATTATCAAAATTATTAAGCTATGTCCATTTTTTTCATGACAAATATCTATTTCTGATACGTCAGCCTTTGCCGATAGCAAAATACCATCCTAATAAGTTCCTGAAAAAACAAGTTTTAAAAATAAAAAAAAAATCAGTAATGTTGCCAACAGGGGGAAATCAAACCAGGAACCTTAGGGACCCAAGTCCGTCTCCTAAACCACTAGCCTAAACCTCATGCTTAGAGAGCAGAAAATGCATAATTCTGGCAGAAAGTACAGAACATATATTTTTTTGTAAATACTTTAAGTTAAAAAATTTAGTTGAAAGTCTTCTAAAAATGTAACAAATCACAAAAAATGCACGTTTATGTCTCAAAAGTACAAGATTAAAAGTTCTTAACTTAAAGTTCTTGCACAAAATTGCTTTATCAAATTTTGATAACAGTAAAACTGTCCCAATAAGTTTCTTAAAGTTTTTGCTTACAAAATGACAATAAAAGAAAATTTTAACTCAAAATACAAGCATCATAATTGACTAAAAAATGCTAAAAAAATTTTACAACTATCCGATTAGGTAAAAAAAAAGGTTTTACCAAAATGTCAGAAAATGCACAATTCTGACGGGAAATACAGGACAAAAAAGTCTTCAAATTGACTAAAAATGGGCTTCCAAAATAAAAGCTTAACCAAATAAATAAAAAATTTTGCCATGGAATACAAAACCAAAATGTCTCAAAATTAAAATAAAAAGACTTAAAAAAAACCTAAACAATTGACAAAAAATACAAACTCTTCCCTCTAAAGTACAAGATAAAAGATTCTTAAATTTGACTAATATTGCACAAAATTGCCTTGAAAGATCAAATTTTTGGGTTAAATTCAATGAAAAATATACATTTCTGGTAGTTAAATTGTATCAAAATTGTCTTAAAAATGCTGAAGTCCAAAATAATGCAATTTGGCAGAAAAAACAAAATAAAAGTTCCTCAAAATAGATTTAAATTGCACAAAATTGCCCTCAAATATTCAGCCATGTCAATTTTTCATGATACTTTTCAGGAAATAAAACATACATTCCTGGTACGTAAACTTTTGATGACAGTAAAATACTATCCCAAAGGTTTTTTGAAAACAGCCTTCTACCAAAATTACCAACTCACAAAAAAGTTCTATTAAAATAACAAAAAAAGTGCACAATTTCGACAGAAATTACAAAACCAAAAATTCTCAAAAATGAATTGAAAAGGCTTTAAAAATTTAGCCAAATTAGCAAAAGGTGCACCATTTCGCATCAAAATTATCAAAATTATTAAGCTATGTCCATTTTTTCATGACAAATATCTATTTGTGATATGTAAGCTTTTGCCGACAGCAAAATATCATCCTACTAAGTTCCTGAAAAAACTAAAGTTTTAAAAATAAAAATCAATAATCTTGCCAATACAGAGATTTGAACAAAGGTCTTTTCTAACCCAAGTCTGTTTACTTTACCACTAGCCTAAACATGCTGCACGAAACATCAGAGAAAGCAGAGCAAATATATTTTTTAAATACTTAAAGTTCTAAAAATCGAAGTAAGAAAGGATTCCAAAAAATTTAACAAATCATAAAAAAATGCACATTTATGCCTCAAAAGTACAAGATAAAAGGTTCTTAAATTGGACGGTAATTGCACCAGATGGCTTTAAGAGATCAAATTTTGATCACAGTAAAACTGCCCTAATAAGTTTCTTAAAGTTTTTTAAAACAAAAGTGCTTCCAAAATGACAATAAAAGAACATTTTAACTAAAAATCCAAGCAAAATTGTATCACAACAGACTAAAAAACGCTAAAAGAAATTACAACTATCCAAATAGGTTCCTGGAAAAATAAAGATTTGAACAAAATGCACAATTCTGCCGGAAAATACAAAACAAAAAAGTCTTTAGTCAAATTGACTAAAAATGAGCTTCCAAAAAAAGCTGAACCAAATAAACAAAAAAGTGCACAATTTTGCCAGAGAACACACGTCTCACAATTAACTTAAAAAGGCTAAAAAAAAAATAAACAAATGACAAAACATGTACACTCTTCACAAGATAAAAGGTTCAAAAATTTGACTGATATTGCACAAAATTGCCTTAAAGGATCAATTTTTTTTGTTTAAATTCTATGAAAAAGATAAACTTCTGGTAAGTCAAATTTTAATTCTAGTATAACTATCTCAATAAGGAAGATTTGAACCAGGGACCTTGGGGATCAAAGGCTGTTTCCTTAATCACTAGTCTAACCTTTATGGCCAAAAGATCAGAAAACGCACAATTCTGGCAAACAATACAGAAAATGTATATATTTTAAATACTTTAAGTTCTAAAAATTAAATTAATTAATTAAATTAATCAAAAAAAAATAAACAAATCACAAAAAATGTGAATTTATGCATCAAAAGTACAAGATATAAAGTTCTTAAATTTGACTGAAATTGCACAAAATTGCCTTAAGAGATCAAATTTTGATGACAGTAAAAGTATCCTAATAAGTTTTTTAAAGTTATTAAAAACAAAGGTGCTTCCAAAGTGACAATAAAAGAAAATTCTTACTAAAAATACAAACAAAATTTTACCATAATTGACCAAAAACTGCTAAAAAAAATAGAAAAAAATGCAGAAATTGGCCTCCAATACAAAATTTCCCTGATAATACTTTTTATATCAATATCTAGTTAGGATTATGCAAAAACATGACTTAAACTATCCTGAAAAAGTTGCTTTTGTGGTTAAAAAACATATCTTTTAATAAGTAAACATTAAATCACAAAAATTTCTATACCAATAACTTTTCCAAAACGTTTTAAAAATTAACGTTTCTCAAAAACAATTACATCATTTTCACACATATAGTAAATTCTAGTTAAATATTTTACCTCTTCAGTGGACCTCCTTCAGTGACGGCTTCCGTCTTCAGCTCCTCCAGATGATCACAGGGAAGTTCTGGGGGTCTGAAGTCCGTCTTATCGGTCCTGGGGGTCCTGAATCCTCTCCACCACCCAACTCCGGTCTCTCTCTGCCTAAGCAGAGCCGTGTACACCGCCGTCTCACTGGTGATCAGACCCAGACTCGGTACTCCGTCTGGACACACCGTCATCTCCATGGGCCCGTCCAGGACTTCTGGGTCCTGCACCCGGGGGTGGGGGCTGAGAGTAGGAGGGAGGGGAGACATGGGAGAGTGGAGCAGAGACTCGGGGGCTTTTCTGGAAAGAGGTTTGGGGTATTTGCAACTTGGCAGAGCGGACAGAGGCTCAATAGGTGGCTCCAGGGCCACCAGACCTGCCAGCTGGGCCCCCCCTGAAGAGTCCTGTTCCAGGGGCGTCTCCTGGGTGACACTCTGACGGTGGTGGAAGGGGATGGTGGCCGGCCTCTTGGACTGTTTGTCCGCCTTCTCCGTCTTCTCGCTGGTCTTGTGTTTGGGCAGGGATGTGGGGTACAACGAGGGTCCGGTGGACTGGGCCGTGTTGGCACTGGACTGGTTGTTGGCACTGGACGAAGAAGTCAGGTTCAACTTCTGCTGCCTCAGCCTGCAGAGGAGAGGGACGGAGACGGATGGAGAAAATCAGCAAAAACACCAAAGTACAAAGATTTTACTTTTCTATTTCATTGACAAGATCCAAGAGATATTGTGACACTATGTAGGTCAACTTCTGGTCAACTCTCGGTTACTCCTAGTCATCTCCCTGTCAACTGCTGGTCAAGAACTGGTTCCCCCAAGTCATCTTCCTGTCAACTCCTGGTTTCCTGCTGGTCAACTCCTAGTTACTCCTAGTCATCTACCTGTCAACTTCTGGTCAACTCCTGGTTACTCTTAGTCATCTACCTGTCAACACCAGTTGTAGACCTGGTCAACTCTTGGTCAATTCTTTTACTTTTCCCTCTTTTAGACTTTTTCCTCAACAACCTCAGGTTTGAAGTTAAGTATCAATACTCCCCTCTACTCAGTTAAAACTGAAGAAGACTCTTGGATGAAGAGGTGAAACTAACTATTATTTTCAGATACTTTATCTTTAGCAACTTGTATTTTTGCATATATTTGCAGATGTTTTTGCATATTTTTGCAAATCCAATTATTTAAATTTAGTAAAAAAAATATTTTGTTGTAACGAACAACAGTGTAGAGAAAAAAAAAAATGAACTGAAAGACTGTTTGTCATCGTCAGACTTAAGGACGGACGTCAACCAGTAGACAACAATAAAAAACTTCCTTCTCACTTGAATCTCAATCTTTGACATTTTGGTTCAGATGAATCCGTTCAAGGATATTTGGTTGAACGTTGCTTTTTTTTGGTAACATCACACCATTGGTGTGTGTGTGTGTGTGTGTGTGTGTGAGGTGAGTGAACAGCTTGGCTGCAGCTCTCGTCTACCTGGAGCAGCTGCAGGGCGCCCTCGCTCCCAGATCGTTGAAGTCCCATGTGGTCGCTCCGTTTGGCACTTCCTTCTTGGGCGCCACGTCAGATGGTGGATTGAGCCTGCGGGAAATAAACAGCTCCATGAGGGGCGGCAGCCGTCAAC
The DNA here is from genome assembly GCA_016785265.1 of Paraplagusia blochii. Classification (NCBI taxonomy): domain Eukaryota; kingdom Metazoa; phylum Chordata; class Actinopteri; order Pleuronectiformes; family Cynoglossidae; genus Paraplagusia; species Paraplagusia blochii. Next base: position 259,414 of record JAFBJS010001572.1, read on the forward strand.
TGTACGCCTGCATCGCGCCGGAGGTCACGGCCATCACGCCGCGCCGCAACGCCGCGCCTGACTTACACATGCTGCGGCTGGTTCAAGTAACACTCCCTCCAGGCCTGGTGGACCACCTGAGAAGTCAGTTTCTTCCCAGAATGCTTTGGGCTGATGCTGGTGACTCCTAGGCTGCTGCTGTCTGGAGTGGGGACACTGGAGACGGACGTCACGAAGCCACTGTCTGCTGGAGAGACGAGAAATCAATACGTCAGAAAACCACTCCGGAAACAGGAAGTGCGGTTCTGGGAGAAGATCAATTAGGTACAAATTAGAATTTTATATTTGTAAACAAATCAAAACTGTTCACAGGAAGTGATGACGTGTGAAACTGTGGCCTTGGTGTGAACAGTACAGAGCGTTGGGCTGAAATAAATACACGGTCATGGAAAATATGATTGGACCACCCTGCTGCTTTCTTCAATTCCTTGTTCATTTGAATGCCAAGTTCCACTAAAGGGACATTTGTTTGGTTTGGTTTGTTTGGACATTTGTTTGGCTTTGTACCCACATCCCAAAAGGTTGAGTTGTCAGCTTCTTCTTGGTGTTGAAAGACAACAACACCATCATCAACCACTAGTGTTCCCCGTGACATCGACCAGAAAGTGATGAAGTTTTCAAGTTTGGGAAAGAGTCTTTCAACTCCAAGAAGAAGTCCAGTTGCTGAGAACTAACCGTTTTGGACATCGTGCCCAGAACATTTGAATCTTCAGGTAAATATACGTTGAGTGGTACCAGACATTAAAATGAACAAGGAATTGAAGGAAACAAGGGTGGGGACAAACTAGTTCTTCAGAGCTGTATGTGTCTCAGATGAAGATTGGTCAGACTTTGATGAAGAGACACTTCCGTCCTGAAAACGGATTCCACCGATTCAGAGAAATAACCAACAATGACTGATGTCGGCTTTTTCTATAACTGTGAAGTGAAAATCACCAAGCGTTGGATTCTTCACTCACCAGTAGCGAATGTGAGCTGGGTTAGACTGGTGTGAGACAGGTTAGTTTGACCCCTTTTTCGAGCTTGGAATCTAACTAGAAAATCGACTGAATTAACAAGATTATGAAGGAAAATGTTTTAAAACTGAAAAAAAACTTTTCTTTATATGAACCAGAAGGGGGCAGACTTTTTAGCTAACAGCCCACAAACTGGTTTGAAACCTGGGAAACATTGCAGGGAAGTAGAAGTTTAATCACAATACACTCCAATTGCATAATTTGGATAAGTTTGGTTGGCCGGATTACAAAGCCAAACGGGCCACATCCGGGCCCCGGGCCTCATGTTTGCCCACGCCAGACATAAACTCAGCAAGTTAAAAGCGTGAAAGACAGAATCCAATAGAACGCGTGATTTCACAACTTAGACCCCTGGTCCAAAGGTGGGTAGTTACCGGAGCACGGCTGCTCGGGCGACGTTGGCGGCGTCAGCGGGACGCTGCAGTGGTTCAACTCCCTGCTGAGGCCCTGAGCGGCAGGAACAGGTGGAGGCTGCTCCACCGGTAGGTCTCCCTGGGCGATCAGAACAAAGGCTGCTGGGTAGGTCATCCTCACTCCACCTAACACAAAACACAGAGACCATATTTAAAAATTTAACAAAATCTGTCAGCTGTTAAACGGATCAACGGGAACCGCCGGGTCTGGATGTCTTCAAACCATTTTGTTAAAAAGAGATTTTTATCTGGAGAACCTGAAGACCTGACAGAAGGATCTGAGACAATCGTCCTCCTTCACCGAGGGAGCTATGGTTTGATTTTCCATAGAGTTGATAGTAATGAATAAATGAAAAGTCTCTACACCCAGGTATCTCCAAGGACGGGGTTTCTCAACTCATGGGTCGCTGGCCACTTTTTGGCGCATGTCCTGTTCTGAAGGGGTCGTAGGCCTTTGCAGGGACAAATGACAAATGTTTGAAAGTATATATAATATTGATATTTTTTTATAACTTTTTATTGTCAGAACAAGTTACTGGATGAACTTTAAGAGTAGAGCTAGAGCTAAGAGTAGAGTTACCGAAGTGTTCCTGAACACTGGGCATCTGGCGTAAAAACATTTTGCCATATCAAAGATGCGAGACAGCAAAAAGAAACGACCGCCAACAGTGCTGTTAACCTACAGGGTACTGTTGGAAATTGGACGACTGTTGGTCGAAGACAAAGAAGAAGAGGCGGGAGATTGAATAAGACAAAGAGGAAGGTTAGAAGTGTTGGTTTGAAAGTGGAAACCCTGGATGTAGGTACGACAGGGAAAGGTAGGGAGCTAGCTGACATGATGGAGAGAAGAATAGGAGACCAGGTGGAAGGGTAGCAGGGCCGGAAATATTGGGGGAGGGTCTAAGTTATTCTACCAACCAGATGGGAAGAGAAATGGAGTTGGGGTGATCACTGGGGAAAAGTATGCAAGTAATGTGGTGGATGTGAAACGGGTGTCAGACAGGTTGATGTGTGTGAAGGTAGAAATAGAAGGAGTGATGTTGAATGTTGTCAGTGGTCATGCTCCACAGGTAGGCTGTGGGTTAGCAGAGAAGAAGTTTTGGAATGAGCTGGATTTGGTTGTGGAGAAGATCTCCAGGGGAGAGAGAGTGGTGATTGAGGCAGACTTCAATGGCCATGTAGGAGAAGGAAACAGAGGGGATCAGGAAGTGATGGGTCGGTTTGGAGTTAGGGATAGAAATTTGGAAGGACAGGCAGTGGTGGATTTTGCAAAAAGAATGGAAATGGCCGTCGTAAACACCTATTTCCAAAAGAGAGAGGAACACCGGGTGACATACAAGAGAGTCTGTCACATATCAACCAAACCTCATGTTGTTCTGAACCCTCAAACATTGATAGAGAAGCATTTGAAGTACTCTACAATACTCCCAATCTTCTCTGTACAACTTTGACAGAACGTGTGCATCAATGTTCACAATAACAAACTTGTGAAACTGTGATAAATAAAGAACAAAAAGCAAGAAATTCAAACTCTCCTTCCTTTGTGCGTCAGGTATTCAAAGTACACCTACCCTGATAATACAGTCTGTCATGTCAAAATACACCTGATTTGACTAACAAAAAAAAATGTATTAATAGTGAATACAAGTCTCGACACAAGTACTATTGAAGACATGCTGTACTGTACATGAGAAGCTCATTACAGCAGTTCATATGAGAAGGTCTGTGCCAGTTTGGTGTGTGAGTAGACCACTCCAGAAGGCTGCTGAAACTGGTGAGTACAATGAAACATATTCCTATATGTCTTCATATACAGTATATATATGTGTATAGAATTGTTTTGTATTGATATGTGTTATAGTGTATATACAATTTAATAAAGTCCAATCAACCCAACCAGATCCACCAGGGTTCTAAAATGTCAAGTTCTTTGATTCTAAATTGTCTTTTGTCTTCAACAGTAGTATCTTCCGTATCTGTCCAACAGATCCTTTTCCTCACAAGAAACCTTTTTATAATGGAGGTTCTCAACGTCAACTCCACTGTGCTCGAGATGTCCAATAACTTCACTGACGGAGGGGAGACAATGTACAAGTCGCAAGGATACATATTCCCTGCCTTAATCGGGTACCTGACCGTGCAGTTCATCAACATGTTCCTCGGTATCCCGGCCAACATCATTGTGCTGTGGCTCATCTACAAGAACAAAGGTGATTCCTCCACCTCTGACATCTACATAGCTCACCTTGCCGTGTTGGATCTGTCCTACTGCCTCAGCTCTCCTCTGTATGTGACCGCGGTCCTGATGTTTAACAGAAGTATTGGATTCATCCTCAACTTCTTCTATGGTCTCAAAAACGCCTCGCCTCTGTTCCTGTGTTGCATCTCTCTGGACTGTTACATTGCCGTTGTTCACCCACTCACCTTTATGAAGCTTAAAGACAGCAAATACAGGGTGGTCCTGGTCACGGTGGTCTGGCTCATCATTCTGTCCTTTGCTGCTGCTAGATGTGTGGACACTGTCTATAACTTGGACAATGTCTGGGCATGGATGATGCTTGGAGTTTTCGCTTTTATGGTCTTATGCAACATATTCATCCTGTGGGCGCTACGGAAATCTGGTCCAGACAGAGACGAGATGGATCCTGTGAAGAAGAAAGCCTTCCAGAGTGTTCTCATCATCCTGGTCATCTTAGTCTGCTGCTACATTCCAATGGGGGTGGTGGTGTTACTGCTTCACAGTCGATTTTTTACTGAAGTGTCCCCATACTTTGTTATTGTCGTAATACTGGGATTCGTGTACATCAGCAGCACCACTCAGCCTCTTCTGTATCTCTTCAAGCAAAAGAAGCTGCTGAACCTACACTGTTATTGACACTAATTGGTTCTCAGTCAAAAAGGTGATGTTCCCCTTTATGGCATCTCCTCATCCAAAATAATCAGAAAGGATCATAAAATACAAATGTATACCTGGAGTCAAACACAAGATCAGGTTTTACTCTGGTTCAGCTCTGGTCCTACTGTCCAAATGCCTGGACAGTAGGACTAAGTAGCCTTTATTCCTGTGTGATTTTAGCAGTAGATTATAATAGTCCTTTATCGTAATTGTACAGTGAGGGTCAGAGGGGGTTTAAAGAATTAAAACATATAACATCACACAGGGCTTTAAACCAGACATTTGCCAATCGGTTCGTTCAGTCAGAAAGGTTCCACCATAAAAATGACATTTAGAAAAAAACATCATTGCTGGAACAAGACTGAACTAATTATCCAAACCCAATGGTTTCGTATGAGTTCAGGTACCGTTGCACCTCTTAGATATGTATTGTTAGCCTCATAGCATAATTGCCTATTTCAATGAAATATGACTTTGGCAATTATGTTATCAGGCTAACGATATGAAATACTCCTAGTCATTAACAACCTCAGTTACTCTGAAAGTGATAGTTAAAACTTAGAACAGGTATATCATATTTTAGAATATGTTGTCTTTACTAAATCAATGATGCGTGTCGACAAATTCATTCCCATACTGCATGGCTCTGGGCCCGGGTTACAACGGCGCCAACAATGCTGTTGACAGGGTTTTGTTAGATAGTTGACTACTGCTGGTCAAAGATAAAGACGAAGGGTAGAAGTTTGGAACTTTGGATGTAAGTACAATGACGGGGGAAAGTAGAGAACTAGCTGATATGATGAAAGAAGTAAGAGCAGTTCTGGGCTGTGGAGGGGAATTCCCAGATGACTGGGATACCACACCTAGCCATTGGGGAGACAGCGAAAGGAGGACAAAGAGACCTGGTGGTGGAATGATGAGGTTCAGGAGAGTGTTCAGAAGTAGAAATTAGAAAAGAAGAGATGGTATAGTGACAGAACAGAGGAGAATAGGCTGGAGTACAAAGAGGGCAAGGGAGGTGAAGAGGGAAGTGGACAGGCCCAGGCAAAAGGCATACAGGGGTTGTATGAGAGGCTGTCTCTTATACACCACCCACTCACCTTTATGAAGCTTAAAGACAGCAAATACAGGGTGGTCCTGGTCACGGTGGTCTGGCTCATCATTCTGTCCTTTGCTGCTGCTAGATGTGTGGACACTGTCTATAACTTGGACAATGTCTGGGCATGGATGATGCTTGGAGTTTTCGCTTTTATGGTCTTATGCAACATATTCATCCTGTGGGCGCTACGGAAATCTGGTCCAGACAGAGACGAGATGGATCCTGTGAAGAAGAAAGCCTTCCAGAGTGTTCTCGTCATCCTGGCCATCATAGTCTGCTACTACATTCCAATGGTGGTGGTGGTGGTGTCACTGGTTCACAGTCAATTTTTTACTGAAGTGTTCCCATACTTTGTTATTACCATAACACTGGGATTCATGAACATGAGCAGCACCACTCAGCCTCTTCTCTATCTCTTCAAGCAAAAGAAGCTGCTGAACCTACACTGTTATTGACACTAATTGGTTCTCAGTCGAAAAGGTGATGTTCCCCTTTATGGCATCTCCTCATCCAAAATAATCAGAAAGGATCATAAAATACAAATGTATACCTGGAGTCAAACACAAGATCAGGTTTTACTCTGGTTCAGCTCCTGTCTCTTATACACATCTTGGTGATTGAGGCAGACTTCAATGGCCATGTAGGAGAAGGAAACAGAGGGGATCAGGAAGTGATGGGTCGGTTTGGAGTTAGGGATAGAAATTTGGAAGGACAGGATGTGGTTTAAAGAATTAAAACATATAACATTACACAGGGCTTTAAACCAGACATTTGCCAATCGGTTCGTTCAGTCAGAAAGGTTCCACCATAAAAATGACATTTAGAAAAAAAACATCATTGCTGGAACAGGACTGAACTAATTATCCAAACCCAATGGTTTCGTATGAGTACAGGTACCGTTGCACCTCTTAGATATGTATTGTTAGCCTCATAGCATAATTGCCTATTTCATTGAAATATGACTTTGGCAATTATGTTATCAGGCTAACGATATGAAATACTCCTAGTCATTAACAACCTCAGTTACTCTGAAAGTGATAGTTAAAACTTAGAACAGGTATATCATATTTTACAATATGTTGTCTTTACTAAATCAATGATGCGTGTCGACAAATTCATTCCCATACTGCATGGCTCTGGGCCCGGGTTACAACGGTGCCAACAATGCTGTTGACAGGGTTTTGTTAGATAGTTGACTACTGCTGGTCAAAGATAAAGACGAAGGGTAGAAGTTTGGAACTTTGGATGTAAGTACAATGACGGGGGAAAGTAGAGAACTAGCTGATATGATGAAAGAAGTGAGAGCAGTTCTGGGCTGTGGTGGGGATTTCCCAGATGACTGGAATACCACAGCTAGAGTCATTAGGGAGACAGCTAGGAAGGTGCTAGGGGTTTCCTCTGAACAGAGAAAGCAAGACAAAGATACCTGGTGGAGGAATGATGAGGTCCTGGAGAGTGTCCAAAGGAAGAGAAGAGCAGAGAAGAGATGGGATAGTGACAGGACAGAGGAGAATAGACTGGAGTACAGAGGGAGGGAAAGGGAGGTGAAGAGGGAAGTGGTCAAGGCCAAACAAAAGGCATACGAGGAGTTGTACGAGAGGTTGGACACGAGGAAGGAGAAAGAGTTATACAGATTGGCAAGGCAGAGAAACCAATCTGGGAAGGATGTGCAGCAGGTGAGATTAATTAAGGACAGAGATGGAAATGTTTTTATCTGTGAGGGATGTGTGCTGGGAAGATGGAGGGAGTACTTTGAGGAGTTGTGAAATGAGGAAAATGATAGAGAGCGTAGGAATGAGGAGCCAGATTCTAACAAGAGAAGGTTGATCAGATTAGAAAGGATGAAGTTAGAAAAGCTCTGAAGAGCATGAAGAGTGGAAAGGCAGTCGGTCCCGATGACATACCAGTGGAGGTATGGAAGTGCTTGGGTGAAGAAGCGGTAAGTTTTCTCACTCGGCTCTTCAATAGAAATTTGGAGACCGACAAGATGCTCGATGAGTGAAGGAAAAGTCTTCTTGTACCAATTTACAAGAAGGGTGATGTGCAGAGCTGTTACAGAGGGATAAAGTTGATGAGCCATACCATGAAGATTTGGGAAAGAGTAGTTGAGGCTCGGTTGAGGAAAGAGGTAGAGATTTGCGAACAACAGTATGGTTTTATGCCGAGAAAGAGTACCACAGATCCAATATTTGCCTTGAGGATGTTGATGGAGAAGAACAGAGAAGGTCAACATTCATTGTGTTTTTGCGGATTTAGAAAAGGCCTATGACCGGGTTCCAAGGAAGAAACTGTGGTTTTGTATGAGGAAGTCAGGAGTGGCTGAGAAGTATGTTAGACTGGTGCAGGATATGTATGAGAACAGCACAACAGTGGTGAGGTGTGCTGTTGGAAGGACGAAAGACTTTAAGGTGGAGGTTGGACTTCATCAAGGGTCTGAGCCCCTTTTTGTTTGCTCTGGTGATGGACAGATTGACAGATGAGGTCAGACAGGAGTCTACATAGATGATGATGTTTGCAGATGACATTGTGATCTGCAGTGAGGGTAGGCAACAACTAGAAAAGAACATAGAGGGGTGTATGTTTGGACTGGAGGAATGAAGGTTAGTCGTAGCAAGACAGAGTATATGTGTGTGAATCAAAATGAGAACAGTGTTGGAGCTGGTGGTTGAGGAGTTAAAGATGTTGAGATTCTCTTTAGGGGGGACTAGGACGGACAGGATCATGAACGGGCTAATCAGGGGGACAACATAGACAGGCAGGTTTGGAGAAAAAGGTGAGATGGTTTGGACATGTTCAGAGGAGGGACAGTGGATACATTGGTAGAAGAATGATCCTAGAGATGGAGCTACCAGGTAGGAGACAAAGAGGAGATTGATGGATGCAGTGAGGGAGGACATGGAGGGAATTGGAGTTAGAGTTGGGGATACAGAGGACAGGGGGAGATGGAAATTGTTGACTCACTGTGGCAACCCCTAAGAAAAGGGGTACGCCGAAAGGTGATGCAGAAGTTGCATTTTCTACATAATTTTCTCTCCATTTTGTGTGCAATTCTTAGTGATAAGTCCTAACAAAGCTTTTTGATGTATGTGTACCTTTGTAGACATTAAAAACATTTTATTCTTATTAGTAATAATAAAGGAGTTTTGAATGGACCGGAACAGATTCATGTTTTCTGTGATTTTCAAAGTGAAAATACGATTCGAGATAAGAGCACTTTGAGTTACAAGTTCAGTCTATGCAGGGATTATACTTGTATTTAGAGGTTCCACTGTAACTGAGAAAATCAAGTACTGTTTTTAACAGAAAATTATGAATTAGTTGTCCTTGTTTTTCAGTCAAAATGAGAAGACGATAAATCAAAGAAAGACTCAGAAGAGTCCATGACATGATCACAGATGTCTCCTCGTTGTTTTACTGCCTCATCACACGGCAGTGGTCAGGAAAGGACACAGGAGATGATTTTAACTGGAGTGTAGTAACAACAACACATTAGCGCACATTAATGTAGCCGTGCCACAGGAAACAGCCAGGATCTCCATCACTTTGATTCCTCCCTCCTCAGACTCCCCGGCTGCTCCAGCTGAGGCATTAGCAGCGAGGCAGATACTGAGACGTCCTTTTACTGCGCTCTGTTAGCACGTCTCTGACATGAGAAGGAAATAACTGCATGGGATGAGCAGGGAGAGGAGCGCCGAGCCGGGGAAGTCATTGTGAAAACCACAGGGAGCGACTCTAACAGCATTGTCTAATCAGTCTGTTCCCACAGCACTGCCATGACCTGATTACAATCAAAACTCCTGTGGATTCTGAAGAGGGAAGACTGTCGTCGTTCGCTGCCTGGAATTAAAGCTGGGGAGGGAACGCGATGCCACTTATGATTATATGTTGTACATATGCGTTTTTTCCTCAGTCGACAAAAACAAAATGATTTTTTGCTACTAATTAAAAATTTACTTTTTGTAATAAAAAAACAGCTGTATGTGAAAGTGAAAGCCACTAGATGGCAGCACCGAGTTCTTTACGCCGATCACCAAATGATAAATACAATAAATAATTTAGAGGGAAAAAAAAAGCTGTATGTGAAAGTAAAGGTGAAAGTCACTAGATGGCAGCATAGCAGCTCATTATAGTAATCTATATTGGGCAGTGCAAGCTAAAAATATTACCACTTACTTAATAGTTTAGTGTTGGACGACATAATTAACAACAACATTCAATAAACTAGAAATGTACAATAATAGTACTTTCTTGCAATATCTGTAAAAATCAAACGTTCTTCCTTCTGATCACCATATCCTAGATAACTAAATGTCTACAAAAATTGTTTGGAGGATTAAAGCGGCTGTACATAAAAGTGATTGCCACTAGATGGCAGCATAGAAGCTCATTATAGTCATCCATTTCGGGCAGTGTAAAATAAAAACATTACCACGTTCACAAAAAAACGGCTTTATGTGAAACTGATAGCCAGTAGATGGCAGCACGGCAGCTAATTTTAGTGCTGTATTTTTGTTTTAGGTAAATAGATAAATGTTACCAGGAATTCAATGGTAAAAAGACATAAAACAAAACTGTTATTGTTTTATGCAATATCTGGGGTTTTTTTACTAACCCTAACCACCTTAATCACTAGGCAATCAGTGTCCTGCTATATTGGTATCTGATAATATCAGAATCCGAAATTAGGTGTCAGATATAAATTGGAGATTAGACGATATCTGTTACTAGCGTATCAGATATCGGTTAAATGTTAATACCAATTCCTAGCCTAAATAACATACAAGTTTGTGTTTTTTACACTAACATTTGGTAAATATATATTTCTTGCTGTGAAATACCGCCTTAGTTCCACTGCATGGAGCAGTTGTTTAGACGTTCACTCTGAAATGAACTTCTCTCACCTACGATGACCTCCACCGCCACATGACTGTTGTGGTCATACGCCTGAGCTGCTTCCTCTTTCTCCTTCTGCCCACTTCCCTCTCTCTGCTGCAGCACCATGGGGTAGAAGTAGCTCCACTCCTCCATCAGCTTCCGTACAGCGGGGTCACTCATCTTGTAGGCCTGACCGGTCAGAGTGCCACTCAGTCCGTACGGACTCAGAATCACTGCGGGTGAAGGAGAAACACGTGGTTTGTAACTGCGAGTTTTACCCTTGTTCATCTTAAAACTAGAATTATTTATAAAATCAGGGATAAAACACAGAGACAAGTCCAGATCACAGAGAAACTTCATCGAAACATTTCAGTTTTCCTCACAAGACACGGTTAAAAAAAAAGACGAGGAAACAAAGTGAGCTGAGAAACAGCTGCGTCAAAACTTAAAAGATTTTGTCAAAAAAAGCCATAAGTTAAAAGTAAAAAAAAGCCTAGGCAACAAAATTTGGTAATGAAAAATATGTCCCCAAAATTTTAATATATATATAAATATATAAAAAATATAAAAATGTATCGATAAATATATCATAATATATAAATATATTTAATCAAATAAATCCACTCCACCCAAATATATGCCAGGGAGACAGTTAACATTTTGCCGAAACAAATTTAAGGGGTTGATTAAATATGACCAAGATTAATCGTGATTGATTAATCAGCCACCAGTGTGAGTGATCTTTTGACTGATCAAATATAAACGTATCTGCATATATATTAAAATAAAATAAATTAAAATATGAGGACTATACGACATAAAGTACGGTATGTACATATATGTATGTGCATATGTAGTTAATAGAAATATTTCAAAACACTACTGCTATTGAAATATATTGTAAATTATAATATATGCATATATACATATATATTGCACCATAACAACTCATGGTATTATCCATGACCTTCACTCATATCATTTATAATATAATCTTATCACCATAACCTAGATAACTAAAAGTCTTGATATATATATATATAGATATATATATATATATCATTATTTTACAAAATATGGTTTGGAGGATAAAAGCGGCTGTATTGGAAAGTGCTTGACACTAGATGGCAGCATAGTAGCTCATTACAGTCATCTATTTTGGGCTTTACAAATTAAAAATGTAACCACATACTAAATAGGATATATATTGTAAATTATATTATAAATATATTTGGGTGTGTGACGATTCATTCACATAACGATCCAATTCATATCTCGATTCACAGGCTATATTCCGATTCAGGAACGATTCATAAGAAAAATATTCATAAACGAACGATCCAGTTCGATCCGATGTGGTTCAGTCCGAAACAAATATATATATATATAGATATACATACATATATATATATATATATATATATCCTAATTCCTATTGTTATTATATTGATACTAATGTAGACTGTAGTTGAAGTAATTATTGTTGCTGTAACATTGTACAGTCTGACTCCAGGACAATCACCTTGCACCCCGGTGGTGGAGCTCTGGGCCAGGCGGATGTGCTGCTCCGTGATGTGGTAGGCGGGCTGGTGTTGGGCGATCTCCACGCTGGTGCACACGTTGCTCTCCCCGTGGAGGAAGAAGGAGAAGGAACATGAAAGGTGTTCACTGTGGACGACAGAGAGACACAGGTTCATGAGGACAATGTTCTTCATCTGATTTAACTTCAGGCATTGAATGAATCCAGATGCATTAAACATGTGCGACTTCTTCTCCTCAAACCGCCTCCATGTCCTCCCTCACTGCATCCATCAGTCTCTTTGTCTCCTACCTGGTAGCTCCATCTCTAGGATCATTCTTCTACCAATGTCTCCACTGTCCCTCCTCTGAACATGTCCAAACCATCTCAATCTGTCTTCT
>JAFBJS010001572.1:281866-302560 GCA_016785265.1 Paraplagusia blochii
TCTATTACTTCCACTTGATCCATACCCATATCAACAAAAGAACTGACCAATAGAATGGCTAGGATTCCATCATCAATAATGCATCTATATTTGATTAGGAAATATCTTCTCAGTGAAGACAACAACAATAAACTCAAAATGATACAAGATTCTAACTTTTTATACCGGTCTGGTAGCAGAAAATTATAGGCTGTGTGGACTTGAGAAATCCTAGTTTATTTGGGTAGGAAGATTTTATAGGTAGGAAAATTTTTCACAACACCAGAAATGTAAATTTATTAAGGGTAACTTATCCGCCTCAATTTAATGACCGGTCCGTGAAAATAGTACGAGACATTTAACCCGTCCGTGGCACAGGTTGGGGAACACTGGTCTAGAGGAGTAGAACTACTAGAGTTCCCTCTTTTATTAACTGAAAACCGTTGAAGCTCCTCAGTTGAATTGTCCAATCCAAAAAAATCCAGTTGCTGACAACTGAATTGTTTTCGGATGAAATACGTGCGACTTATAGACCAGAAATTCAATGATTTTAATTTTTGAGTGGAAACTAAGATAAATGAAAAAGTAAGACATAAAACTAAGTCAATTTTTTGGGCAACCGATTTACAAACATGATATTTTGTCTTTTTTATTGCCCCAACATGTTTGACATTGACGTCCAGACTTATTTCTCCTCTGTGTCAGAACAGCATCAGTATTCAGCTCAGGCTTCCAGATGTCACCCCGTCTTCCTCCCCCGTCTTCCTCACCCAGGGACTCCCAGCTGCTCACGTGAACACATCACCACACAGCGCTGCCGTCAGCACTTCTCAACCGCTCGACCGTTTCAGGAGGAGGACGGCGAAATTTCCACGACACGTGAACGACAACGCAATTTATAGGTTTAAAAAAAAAAAAAATCAGGAAAAAGTTGGTTGATTTTCTGCAACTGTGACAGAGAAGGAACAGATACTGGTCGACGCAGTGGATCAGTGGATCAGTGGAGTTACAGCCTGATGATGAGGCTAAAGAAGAGCTGCAGCAGGAGGAGGAGATGAGGAGGAGAAAGAGGAGGAAGGAGGAGGAGGAGGAAGTCTTGGATGAAGACTTCAGCAACAAGTGTCTGACTGTCATCACAGCCAACACATGTATTTACTCCATGTCAGTCTGTGTGTGTGTTTGTCACACTGTCCCCACAGTAACGCAGTGTGACACTGACACACACACACACACACACACACACACACACACAGACACACTGAGGGATCAGGAGAAAGGAGCAGCTTCTCTCTCCTACTTTCTTCCCTCTCACTCCACTCTCCTCCTCTGTCTTCTTGACTTCTCCTCTCTCCTCCTCTTTACTCCTGCCCTCTTTCCCTATTTACTCCTCTCTTCTCCTCTCTCCTACACTTTACTTCTCCTTGATCCTCTCCACTCCTCTCTCCCCGTCTCTCAACTCCTCTCTGCTCCTCTTTACACCTCTTAACTCCTATTTCGTCTTCTATCAACTCCTCTCTCCCTTCCTCTCTACTTCATTTCCTCCTCCTCTCTCAGCTCCTCTCTACTCCTTTTTACTCCTCCCTTCCCCCCTCCCGTCCTCTCTAATTCCTTTTTTCTCTCCTCTCTCCATTTCTCCCTCTTCTCTTACTCCTCTCTCAATCACTTTTAATTCCTCTCTCCATGTCTCTCCTGTCTCCCTACTCCTCTATACTCCTCTCTCCTTACTCCTCTCTCACTCTCTCCATACACCACTTTACTTCTCTCTCCTTCAAGAATATGAAAAATAATAATTAAATTATAAAATAAAGAATGAAAAACCTGATCCCAGTTGTAACGCTAACTGATGGTCAAAAAAACATGGGAAAAAAATATGGTTTTTTATGGTTAGATATGTGTTTGATATATAATATAGATATAAAATATATAATGTATGAAATAAAAACCAAAGGAAAAAAAAAGTTATGTAAAAAAGTGGGTGTGGCTACAGGTGAGAACTTTCACCTTTTCAAAAAATGGTTAAAACGGCTTGACCATTACACAATCATGCATTCAGAGTCGTAGTCATGGTAACAAGAATCTGTGTCATAACTCGTCAAAGACCCAGCAGACAGGACAGTTGAATGGACAGACCTACGGTGACCAGGACTGGTCCCACTGGTCCCACTGACCATCACAGCAGACTAACTGTTAAACCTTGACTCACCTGTTGCCCAGTGTTTTCTCCTCCTGGTCTTGGGGTTTGAAAAACCACTTCCCGATCCGGACAAAACCCTTGTCCATCAAACATCTGCAGAAGATGAGAGAAAAGACAGAAAAAAATGAATTATTCTCACTTTTAAACTTGAGTGATCTGTGATAGAAGAGAGTCAGCTGAGTTGGAGGGACGGTGGTGAAACCAGCCATGATGGACGGATTAGAGACACTAGGAATAGACAGAAGACAGGAGATAGAGCTGGAGGTGGAGGAGTTAAAGATGCTGAGGTTCTCTTTAGGAGAGAGAAGGATGGACAGGATCAGGACTGAGGTGATTAGAGGGACAACACAGACAGGAAGGTTTGGAGAAAAAGAAGCTAGAGAAGACAGATTGAGATGGTTTGGACATGTTCAGAGGAGGGACAGTGGAGACATTGGTAGAAGAATGATCCTAGAGATGGAGCTACCAGGTAGGAGACAAAGAGGAGATTGATGGGAGGTAGTTGGAGTCAGAAAAGATGGAGAGAACAGGGAGAGATGGAAAAGGATGAGTCACTGTGGACACACCGGAAAAGGGGACAAGACGAAAGGAAAAGAAGGAGACATTTTTTGCGTTGTGTCCAACTCTGGCCTGACATCAGGGATCACCTGATCATAAATTTACACTACGCTGCTCAAATAAAAATGAAAATTAAGCAGCGCAACTTAAGAAAGTTCCACAACCCAGCTAGAGTGCCCTCTAGTGTTAAAATGCCAAACTATTATTTTTCATCAAATAAGTCTACGTCACAAACCCAGAAAATGGAAAAAAAATGCCAGTTATCGTCCAGAAAATATGGTGCCTCAGTAATAAAAAAGTATGTAAAAATTCGGAACCTTCTGATTTTATTAACCGATTTCCGGTGATTATTATTGTTATTCTTGTTTGGAGGAGGATCATGTGTCTCCACTAGCTGCGTCCTTTAATCAGATTGAATATTTGCCGACGTTCCTCTGCCCAACCTGGTCAGGGATTAGAAAAATGGTTTGAAGAACATCTCTCCGCTCCGCTCTGTCAGACTGAAGATCTCAGCCTCCAGCTCTTCATCTTCAGCTTCTTATCGCTGCGTCTCTTTCTTCTCCGTCCACATGTTACAACAATCCCCGTGTCTGATCGACGTACGCCGTTATCACGCCATCGAGGTGTTAGCACCGTATTAAACATGTATCAGTGGAATCAGCGCAGAAACAGAGACGCAGACGGAGCCTCAGGTTGAGAATCACATTTCGATTTAGATTTAATTTGGCGTTGACTTGAGCGACCAATGAGCAGCCATGTTCAAAGTTCAAGTCCCCGAAGAAGCACAAATCCCTAATGGCGCCCCCTGTGGCAGCATGTATGGACTGCGACGACCAACCCTGTGAATTTTCCCACATACTGCAAATAAGTATAAAAATATGAAGATTTCATTTTAATTAAGGAAATAAAAAGTAACAAATATTTAGAACGTAAAGTCATTTTTCACATCGAAGTCCATCCAGCAGCCCAGAGGGAGCCACCTAGTGGACTAGCTTAGGCTGTATATTTGACTCCACTGTTGTACAATATCATGATTATAAACAGCCTAGGACTAATAACTACATCTGACAATGTCAGTGAATCAGTGCATTTTTGTTAACTCAGAAATCTGTCTAGCACACCAGATTAGAGCCCCCTTGTGGACAGATATTGGCCCACAGATCGTAAATTTGACACCCCTGGCGTACAGTAAATTTGTCTTTCAATCGAGTGAAGTCTTCAAAACCAAGTGAAAAGGAAAGGCTTTATTTTTACAGATATGCTAACTGAACAAAACTGGTTTGTGATATTGGATGCCAACCATATTTTTGACACCTCTGGTGAACTTTTAATTATATTTAAAATAGTGAAGTGCAAATGAATTAGTTCATTTGTACATTTTATTTTCACTTTAAAATCTGAGCGGGCCTGAGTGAACCCCTTGGGGGACTGGTTTAACCCATGGACCATATATTTGACACCCGTAGTATACAACATAATGTGATTATATGTGACACAGCCTTGGACTGAAAACTACGCATGACATCAGTGCATAAATGTTTTTTTTTCACCCTGAAATCTGTCTGGCGTGCCAGATAAGAGCCCCCTAGTGGATCTGTTTCAGCCCGCAGGTCGCATGTTTGACACCTGTATGCTTTTGTTCCCAGATTTTTGTCCCTTAAATTCACCCAAGGAGAGAACGACGGGATTTTTGGACGTTGAACGTTCATTCATGAGGAGCGACGACAAAGGAACCCGGGCCGGGGCAGCGGCCGCGCTAACCTGCCCGACACAAAAGAAGAAAGAGCGAGCGATCCCTGTCGTGTTGAAGTGCGAGGTATAAAAGGAGTTAGCTTCAAGGTAATCAGAAGGTTAATTCAACCTGCCCCCTATGATGATCACTGATGCTTAACTTAATAGAGAGCAAATATGTGCTGCTTCATTTAACAGATGGCTCTGGCTCAGGAAGGAGAGCTTTGGCTACTTAAGCAAGTGATTCACTACTCAGGTTATAATTTCATTAAGGTGGTGCTGGTGGAGGAAGCCGGAGCTGCCTATCAATTACTATTAACTTCATCTGCTTTGTGAATGATGATAGTTTTAACACAAAGACCGGCTCTAATTTCTGCATCACCACATAAAAGAAGCCACTTTTTCTAGGAAGTTTTCCATAAAGAGCTGCACATGGAACTGCAACAGTCTCCACACACAGCAGACATATCTCAGATTAGCATTATTATTATTATTTTTTTTTTTTGTAGCTACGACGCAAACCACTTCGCAGACTTTGGGAAAAACCACTTGCGTTTATTCCAAATAATGCATCAGAAATGTGAGGTTTTGCTACAGGAGCGAAGAATCAGGAAAATGTGACTGTGGAACGGCTTTAGCTGCTGCTAAGTTCGATTCCCTCCTTTTATGACCCCTGCTGGAGTAAACACTTTGTACCCATATTTTCCGGGCTGCAAAAAGCTGCAAAAACCCACTTTTCAAGCCTGAAACACTAGTAAAATTACACGCATTACACTGCAGAAATCTGTCAGATCCTGATTTTGTTTTGTACATTATTTTCCAAAGACAGATTGAAAAGTTATTAAATATTTAAATACATGACGATTAAGACAGAAATACTAGTAAATATAGTTGAAACTAAATTGGTTTCTAACCAAGGTTGTCACCTGGAATTCAAGATTGAATATTTTAAGAATGTATTATGTATGTTATAAAATATTTAAAAATATAAAATATTGTACCAAAAGAACATTTTATGTTGCAGTTTATCTGAGCTACTAAGGCAGCTCCTTTGTAAATATATATTGATATATATTTTGATACAAAGTGTATGTAATGTATGTAATGCTATGTTTATGCTAACATAACATGTCATACACATTGCATGAGTAATGTAAAATAACATATATGGTAATATATGTAGATATACTACTATGTATGTACTATAGTAAATACATTAATATTGTTTATACAATATATTGTATATATTATGTATTTAAAATACAATATATCATATAGTATATAATTTATATTGTACATGTAAAACGTTATATAGTTTCAACGGCAGATAAAACTGAAATGTGTTATATTATGTAAATAAAAAAAGGTGCACATACATACATATATTCCATGTACACTGTCTTTATATATCTAGCTACATCTCTCATATATATACTGTATATATGTAATATTTTCTTATTTTTCTTACTCTATTGTTATTTATTCTTGTTTTCAAAGTTTGAAAGGTCCATAAACAAGACTTCTTCCCAGGAAGAGGAGATGAAGTTTGATCTGGTCTGAAAAACTGATTCACCAGGAAGTGAAAAAAAAAAAATTATTCCTGTTTCCAGTGAAATGATGTCAAAGCTGAACAAGAGTCTGATCATTATTCCTCATCAAACGTTCATTCCATTACTGTGTGACTGCGTCTGTGATGTACGGTAACCATCATGAACCTCGGTGTCGACCGTCAGGCTCCTCCTGACGGAGCTGCTAATGAAGTGCAGTTGCAGTTCCTTACCTCTCCAGCAGGTTGTGGATGGCCTTGAACAGCAGGGTCCTGCACTCGTAGGACAGTCCGCACTCCCACAGGCCTTCCTCCGACACTGGAAGACAGATGGGGAGAGCAGATTTTAGGATCAGGATCGGGATTGGGATCGGAAACAGGATCAGGAATGTAATTGGTATTTAAATCAGAAGCAGATTCAGGATCAGTGTCAAAATCATAATCAGAACTGGAATAAAGAACGGGACCAGAATAACAATCAAGATCAAAATGAGAAGCAGAGTTAGGATCAAGATCGGGATCATAAATAATCAGGATCAAAATCAGGTTCAGGATTGGGATCAGTGTTAAGAACCGGATCAGGATCAGAACCTGAATTAGTAACAGGATCACGATAAGACCAGAAGAAGAGTCAGGATCAACATTAGGGTCAGAAACAGGATAAGAATTAAAATCACGATGAGGATTGGGATTAAAATCAAAATCAACATCTGGATCAAGATTAGGATTGGGATCAGAATCGTTATCAGGATCAAGAACAGAACAAGGATCACAACCGGATCCGGATTAGAATCAAATTAAAATCAGCTTCAGAATCAAGATCACGGTCAAGTTCAGAATCAGAATTGTGATTGGAATCGAGATAAGGATGAAGATCAAGGTTGGGTCCAGAATAGTTCTGAGGATGAAGATCAGAATCAGCATAAGAATCAATATCAGAATCAGGATCAAGATTAGAATCAAAATCAGAATCAAGACCAGGATCAGGATCAGTGGTTTATCTGCTGATAGTTCATCATCACTGGTTATTGACTGTGAAAACCTGTCGTTGCTGCTGCAGCAGCAGAAGCTCTGGGATCATAAAGAGCCCAGGGATCAGCAGCAGTGTTTACGGCTGACTGTAAAACCTGGCTGCACGGACTGAAGAGGATACCTGCACATCACACCACACACTGCGCTCTGTGTGTGTGTGTGTGTGTGTGTGTGTGTACAGTGTACGGAGGCCGCCTGCCTGCACAGCTGTCAGCCTGGCTGCAGCAGACGACCAGTCAAACCCTCTGCAGTTGTCAGCTTCATTTAGCTGGAGAGTGAGAGTATGTCTGCAAACACACACTCTCACACACACACACACATGCACGTGTGTTTAGTAACGACACACTCATCTCACACTGTGATTTGATTCATGATGTTTCTCCTGATTAAGATATGAATTAATCTGGATTTTTTTTCATAGAAAATGAACAGCAGATAAAATCTGACCAAAGATCTGTAACAACCTGATCTGCGTAACAGTTCTAATCTAATCTCCATCTAATTCCACTTTATCTAATCCACAGTAACCTAACCCAGTGTAACCTAAACGTATCTAATCTAATATAATTAAAATATTCTAAAGTATTTTCATGTAAACTGATCTAATACAACCCTGATCTAATCTACTGTAACCTAACCCAAAGTAAATTAACTAATTAAACCTAGACTCATCGAATATAATCTGAAATAATCCAGTCAAACTAATCTAGTTCTACATTATTAAATATAATTTGATCTAACTGAATCTATTATAATCTAATGTAACCTAATCTAATTTAACAAATCTGAATCTGAAATAATCTAATCTAATCTCAATTCAGCCTAACCTGATTAAATATAATGTGATTTAATTTATTCTATTCCAATTAAATATAATCTAATGTCACCTAAACTAATCTAATTTAACAAATCCTAATCTTACCTTATCTAATGTCATCTATTTTTACAGATCCTAATCTAACCTCAACTAAGTGAATATAATCTGATATAATCTAAACAAATCCAATATAAGTAATTTAGAATAGTGTGAACTAAACCTACTTTGTCGTAAATGTATCCAATTAACAAATCCTAATCTGATCTAAACTAATTCAATCTAATCTGACCTCATTTAACAAATACTAAAACGAACTAATCTAATCTCATTGAATTTAATCATCTGATAATCCTAGAATTAAATCCCAAGTGTGGACCACCATGGAACAAAGTCAGATCTCAACAGTAAACTGGAACTGAACCTGAACACAGCCTCACATCTGTTTAGTGCTCCCCCTGCTGGAGGACCTTCTAAAATCACCTTAGCTCAACATATAAAAGACCAAACAACAACAATTATATCTGAAAAAAAAAACAAATACATTTCTGTCTTCTTAATCCAATCTGGATCTTCTGTCAGGGAGACTTGAACCAACAACCTCTGACTCATCACTCCTGGTTTCCTTCTACCCTGTTGCCCTTTTACCTCACACCAACCTGCATTACTCATCTCCTCCACAGTGATCCAGTGTCTGCTCCTGCCCCGCGGGGCTGCAGGGAGAACGCCTGGACTGTGGCAGGGTGTTTGCTCATGGGGCGGCGGCAAACAAACCAGCATCACAGAAATACACAAGTAATGAAAAAGAAAGAGCGTCAGTGGCCGACGCCTGGGGGAGGGGCGGGAAGTAGGTTTTTGCTTTTCTTTTCTTTTCTTTTCTTCCTGTTCTGTTTTTCTCCCTGATTTTCTTTGTTGTTTTTTTTTCTACTTTTCTCTCCTCTGATTGGCTGATGTCTTATATTTCTCTTCTTCTTCTTCTTGAATCCACAGTGAATGTAATTTCCTTACTTGCCAGAATTACCCTGTAACCATGGAAACTCTGGCGGTGAGAACATGGCGCCCTGGTATTCAATTTCAACACCGCTCCCTCCTTCCTCACCTCCTCCTCCGCTCCTCCCTCTCCTCCTTCCTCTGTTCTATCGCTACCACCACCTACAACACTCCCCCACCCCTCATTTACTCCTGCTTCAGGGCTCAGACAGGAAGCTCGCTCCAGCCAGCTCTTCTACAGAGCAGAGCAGAGAGAGGGGGAGATGAGGGGTGAGGGAGGGGGGACACCAGCAGAATGCTAAGTCTCCGGCAAATCCAGCTCATTAGCTCTCACACTGTCTCAACATCTTCCTTTCTCTCTGCTGCTCTGCAGAAAACACCAAAAAAAACTTTTTTTTTCCTTCCTCCTTCTCCCCCCCAGGTCTGCCAACCCTCCCAGAGCCCGTCTTCATTTGCCCTCCTCAGGGGCAGATCCACGGCAGGATCCTGACCCCCATTACCCCAAAACTGTGACACTGACTCTTTGCCAAAATCTCCACCTCCTCCAACCAATACTTCAGGAGAAACCACTGGAAATAACAGACGGACATGACATCAGGCTGGAGATGTGAGGGAGCTAACCTCCTATATATACTGTATATATATATATAGATATATATATATATTTGTATGTATATGTATATATATATATTTATATCTGCATCTGGAGTTAATGATCAAAAAACCTAGCGTGCATATTTTAACGATTATTTCAGTCATTTATATTTTGCATAT
This sequence comes from Paraplagusia blochii, assembly GCA_016785265.1. NCBI lineage: Eukaryota > Metazoa > Chordata > Actinopteri > Pleuronectiformes > Cynoglossidae > Paraplagusia > Paraplagusia blochii. The sequence continues at coordinate 291,485 of JAFBJS010001572.1, forward strand.
GTAAATATTTGACATTGATTACTTACATACTTATGTACAATATATATACAAATATATGAAAGATATATATATATACATAAATATATTTAAGAAATGGATGTCAACCTTTAAACACCCTAAGGACCCTATATGTGTTTATATATGTACTGTATATATATAAATATAAAATATATATACATAAATACATATGTAAAGACAATTGATTTAGCAGTACATTTTTATAGAGTACTGCTAAATAAAATGTATATAAATACATGTAAATTCATGAAAAACATTCAAGTTTATTAATGTCCAATATAAATAAACATTTTTAGACATTATATAGACATAAATATATTATACGTCATATAAATATAATACATGTAATATATAAATATGTACACATATATACACATACCATACTCATATAATACTGTTATAATGTAACATTATTACATATGGATATAGGTATATATGTATTATTATATATGTATGCTTTAGTAATATTAACGTAAATATATGAAAAACATTATTATTTGCATATTCAATTACATATTTATGCGCAAAATACAAGAAAATGGAACTACATAGACTACATAAATATAATCTACGTTATCTATTGTATAATAAAACGAGTAATATATATAAATATGTACACATATATACGCATACTGTACATATATTACGTAAATGTAAACATATGTAAGGACACAATTATGCAGTACTTGAATATGTCTGTGGCCCCACTGAGTTTACTAACAGGTTTTTTTTGGTTTGTTTTTAGCCTTTCTGTTTTCCCTGGTCACAGGAGCTGCAGCCAAATTATTTCTACAAAAGTAAAATGTGATAGAATTTAATGGAATATGAAACCAAAGTTATTTCCCGCCATTTCATCGAGTCTCCAGTCCTCACAGTGTAACAGCCTCAGTCCCCAGAGAAACAGTGAAGCCAGTGGTGTTTTATATTTCAGTCAAAATCACAGTCATCATTCAGAAGAGTCAGACGTCACCACTGATCTCTCAGGTCCACCACTCTGAAGACGGATGAAATAAATAGTCCATGTCAGAGCTGCAGTCTTAGTCCCGCCTCCCTATTGGTCTTATGGCCAGTACCAGTGCAGTATTGATAAACAAAACACTTGTCATGTGACCTCAAAAACTACAACTGATAGGTGTTTTTTTTCGATCTCACAAAATTTCTGCTAGGAAAATGAAAGTTTTGGTTCGATCGATGTGGATTCTCATTTGAAATTTCATCAACCACATGTGAGTCAATGTCTCTGTGATTGGTGTGAAACTCCAGGGTGGGTGGAGTCTTCAAGTGGGCTCACCACCAAGAAAGGTTCTAGAGGGACTGGTACGATGGAGAAAGATTTGGATGGATGGATGGATGGATTAATGAATAAAGGATGGATGATAGATGGATGGGTGTAGGAATGTATGAATGAATGGATGCATAAATGGGTGGATGAAGTAATGGACAACAAGATGGATGGATAAATAAATGAATGAATGAATTGATAGTTTGATGAATGGAAAGTTGGATGGATGAATGAGTGGATGAACTGATGGATAAAATATACATGGTAAGATGAATGGATTATGGATGATAGATGGATGGTTGGATGAAATGATGAAATGATGAACTGATGGATAAAGTGATGAATGAATGGGTAAAAGGATGGATGGTAGATGTATGAATGGATGAATGAATGAATGAATGAATGAATGGATGAATTGATGGATGGATGATGGACTAATTAATGGCAAAAGGATGGATGACAGGTGTATAAATTGACAAATGAATGGATGAATGAATGAATGAATGAATGAATGAATGAATGAATGAATGAATGAATGGATGGTTGGATGACTGAATCGACAAAAGTATGAATGATGGGTGTATAAATAGATGGATGAATGGATGGATGGAGGAATAAAATAGATGATTGGATGAATAGATGGATGGATGAATGAATGAATCTTCCATCTCTGACTACCATGACAGCAGAGTGAACACTGTAGTTCCACAGTGAACACAAAAACCCTCAACATTCTAACATAACCATCTTCCCACAGGTTTTGGTCACAGGTTGAAAACCCAGTGTAAAATCCGAGCAGCTCAAAGCCGACTATTCCCACATTTTCCTTCTTTTCAATCCCCAAATGTGATCTTAAAGCTCAAATAATGTGTCATAAATTCCAGCGGTGCTAAAATAAACATAGTGGCGATGCCTGGAAACACAATCCACATTAGGTGCCACACTTTATATCATACTTGTACAAGTGCCAGCTCACTGCAGCATATAAACACAAGGTGTGACAAATCACCCGTGCAGGAAAACAAGGTCAGACACACACACACACACACTTACGCAGCCACACACATGTATTATAAATATAGAAGGCTGTGTGCAGAATGCTTTGATCTGATATATTAAAACGGCGACACCCGCAGGGAGGTGGGAGGCGCGCGCAGGAAGAAAACACCGTGAAAGTGTCATTCCACCAGCAGTCAGTCAGTCAGAAATTAAAACACTTGGACACTTTTTAGCGTCTGTTAATCAGAACAGGATCACAGACCAGGCCCAGGGGACACGGCTGCTACAGACACTAAATGCACAGTTAAGTGCAGTACGGTTCTAAATCGGTTCTGATCCATTGTTCGTCCCTGTCGTTGCAGGGAACTGCATCAAACCTGAAAGACGTCCAAGGAACTCAGTTCTTTGTCTTTGGTCGAGTTAAAGCGAGGATTTAGCGTCGCATCTACCTACCCATCTACCTCAATATCTACCTATTTATCTAGTTAGCTATCTACCTACCTTTTTTGCATCACAGACCAGTTAAATGTCTTGTACTATTTTTACGGACTGGTCGTTAAGTTGTGGGAGATAAATACCCCTTAATAAAATTTAATTTCTGGTGTTCTGAAATATTTTCCTACCTATAAAATCTTCCTACCCGAATTAACTGTGCATGGGCACAACAAGAATTTCTCAAGTGCAGCCAGGCTAGCCATTCTATTGGTCAGTTCTTTTGTTGATATGGTTATGGATCAAGTGGAAGTAATAGAACCAGGAACCAGGAAACCTTATTTCTCTGACGCCCGACACCAGTTCACCCACGGACCTGTATTGGTCCCCGACCCAGTGGTTGGGGACCACTGTTATAGCACATACATTTATTCATTTGAATATACAAGAAACTAAAAAGGCTACAGAAAAAGAATGAAAACTTTTTTTTTTTCAATGTTTCTTCTCTATATTACCATATTTTCTGCAAAATAAGTTTGACCTTTGGTCTTTCAGATTCAATGTTTGAGCAAAATTAGAATTTGTTAACATATGAAAAAAAATCTATATAATTATTTTTAAAAAATCACACCAGGTGTGAATAGAAAAATTGCTGCCAATGTTTCAATGAATAATAAGTTTGTTTTTATTTTTTTCTCCCGCTGTGAATTTGCATTTAACGCCGCTGGTTTTTAAAGCTTCTCTTCATGTTAAACAGTTTCTACAGCTGTGGGAAGACAATGTGTCTTCATGTAAAGAACTGTGAGAGACGGTGCATGTGCTCTCACACTGTACTCTCTTCCTCAGCCTCCCCTGACACACAGGGCTCTTAACTGTAGCTCCATCCCAGCTTGAACATCCACTGATGGATTTGGGTCGCCTCCTTCTCCTTCCTCCTCCTCCCTCCCACCTCACCTCCTCCTTCTTCTCTCTACTACATCAACCTTACTTTGCTTCTTCTCCATCTCCCCGTCTCTGTCTCTAATTTTCTCATCCATATCTCCTCCCCCACTCCACCGCCTCTTGTCCCGGCTGTGCCGGTGTCACACCACTAGAGGGAGTGACCACTCACCACTATGATAGTGCGCAAACAAACACAAAGATGGTATTGATTAATGTGAGGTGGAGAGGAGGCGGGAGGTGAGGTGTGACAACACCGGGTTTCAGAAAAGATGAGACTCCTCAACATTCTCTCTCTCTGTCTCTCTCTCTGCGACTCTTCCTCTCTCTCTCATTTGTTCATCCATTCCGGATCAATAAAAGCAGCCGACTCGGCGTCCGGTGGAGCCTGGACTTCATGCCGACCGCCATCTGTCACTGGTTGTGACACCCACCGTGTGTGTAGTGGAATGTACCCTTAACTATTGGTTGTTTTACACATAAAAATATTTGATATTTTTGACCAATTAGTACCAGCCTCGTTATCACACTGTAGTGTTTTAACCCGGGGTCACTTAGCATGACGTGCTCAGAGTCCTCAGAGACTAAATTAATTTGTCAACCTACCCAGGTCAATTACACCGCACTCATGTGTTTTTCTGCCACTCCTGACCTCCTAAACCGATTACTAGCAGGTTCTTTTCACTAAAACTAAGTGGAAAATTGGCAATATTTATTTTTTTAATTAATAATTATAATCACAAAATATATAGCCTTGACTCTTCGTTATATCATCCTCCAAAATATTTGATTTTTTTTTTACCAATTAGTATTAGGCTGGTTAGTAGTAGATCTTTAATTTGTCAACTCGCCCATTACCATTCTATACAACTCAGAGTTCGTGAAGAATAGGCAACTGGATATCAGGTCATTTACACCCCACTCATATGTTTTTCTGCCACTCCTGACTTCCTAATCCGATTTTTAGCAGGTTCTTTTGACTAAAGCCATGTGGAAAAATGTTGATCTTTATTTTTCTTTAGTTAATAATTATAATCACAAAATATATAACCTTAACTCTAGGTTGTTGAAAATATTTGATATTTTCGACCAATTAGCACAAGCCACGTTAGCAGTAGCTGTTTCACCACGTAGTATTTTAACCCAAGTCCTCAGAGACTAAATTAATTTGTCAACTCGCCCATTATCAGTGCATACAACTCAGAAGAACAAACGACTGGATTTCAGGTCATTTACACCACACTCATGTGTTTTTCTGCCACTCCTGACCTCCTTATATAATTATTAACAGTTTTTTTTGACTAAGACTAAGTAGAAAAATGTCTTTTTTTTTTCTTTAGTTAATGATAATAATCTCAATAATCTTTTGCCCAAACCCACGTAAACAGCTTTTAAATTTCTTAAACTAGCCTAAAGAGCTTGTCTTTGATTCGGAAGCCAGGAAGTACAAAGACCGTAGGAGAATTTCTGGAAGTTTTAGATTCATCTGGTCCAGTTTTTTGTTTATCGTCATCTTCTCTATTTCTCTATGTCTTAAGTAAGATTGGACCAACATGTTCTGATTCACAAAAAAAAATAGATTTTATCAATGAACGTTATTTACCAAATATTGAGTCATTTGGTCAAAGGCAGAGGACATACTGTGATACTGTCATAAATTAAACAGTAGTTTTATCTGCACTTCAAAATGTAATATATGGTAAAATAATCTGGTTGAAAAAGACGTTGCGTTTTGGTTTTCATTATTGGAGTAGAAACCGAATGACAATTTATACCGATATTACGCAACTAAGCTAATACTAGTCGATAATATTTGCTGACAGACATTATTGGATGTCCCCCTATAAATTAGAATAATATTTTGAACAAAGCTTTATCCACACACACACACACACACACATATATGTATGTATATATATAAATGTTATATAAAGCTAGCATCGTATTTTCAGGCGACCTAACCCAACGGTGACGTGAATGTCACTCATGAAAAGTGAGCGATGGTTCTGAATAAAGAAGAAATCACAGCTCATAAAATCTGATATTTTCAATAAAACACAAGCGTCAGCTGTAAATTTTTTTACCAATTAAATATTAAAGAACAACTGTTTTTAAGCCATCGACTTGATTTACACTTTCATTATTGGCTGCCGTCTCCATTCATTTATCTTACGTGGCTCCACTCTTGACTCGGTCGCGCCATCAAGGCGTAAACAGGATAAATTCTCTCCCTGAACACTTCAATATGAAGGTGTTGGCTGTAATAAGCCAAGAGGGTCCGACTCCACGTTTACTGCTCACAAGGACATCGGAGAAACTGTACGGCGGCAGACGCCAGAGGAGCCCCAGAAGGGCCACCTCGGATTCTTTATGTATATAATAATAGCTCTTCACTGTCTTGGAGCGGCCTGTTAATACAGCTATAATATGCCGTATTACCCTGGCGCTGAGCCACAGCTGACGTAGCCACAGAGGAAAACAGGTGGAGTGGATCCAGAGAGAAACACACATCCAGACCATTCAACTTCCACTTATTGTTCAAGCTAAACTTAAATACCTTTGGTGTCACTTTATCTTTAAGCCAAAACTTTTTTTTCTGGATGATGATTCCTGACTAATGTCATCAGTATTATTCAGATACTCTGGTATATTCAAGGTATTTTTAGACACTTATCAGTACCATATATCTTCGTTTAATTCAACTATATATTCTACTTTGAGATAATTTGTGTCCTGTTGGTTTGGGAGGACCAATGTCTTCATGAATCTCATATTTATTTGACAAATAATGTTCGAAACTCACACTTGACAGGTGTGGCAGAAAAACACATGAGTGCGGTGTAAATGACCTGAAATCCAGTCGCTTGTTCTTCTGAGTTGTATGCACTGATAATGGGCGAGTTGACAAATTAATTTAGTCTCTGAGGACTCGGGTTAAAACACTTGACAGACTGTTGTACTCCAAGGTATTTCCCAGTTTCTGTGATAGAAGAGTCAGCTAAGGTGAAGGGAAAGGTCTAAAGGACGGGGGTGAGACCAGCCATGATGGATGGATTAGAGACACTAGGAATAGACAGAACACAGGAGACAGAGCTGGAGGTGGAGGCGGAGGAGATAAAGATGCTCGGGTCTCTTTAGGAGAGACAAGGATGGACAGGATCAGGAATGAGGTGATTAGAGGGACAACACAGACAGGAAGTTTTGGAGAAAAAGCTTGAGAAGACAGATTGAGATGGTTTGGACATGTTCAGAGGAGGGACAGTGGTTATATTGGTAGAAGAATGATCCTAGAGATGGAGCTACCAGGTAGGAGACAGAGAGGAGATTGATGGAGTCGTTAGTTTACACTCATCCCATTGGTGTTTTCTACTCATAAGACTCTCACTTTATTTTTGCTGCATTTTACATAATCCCATTAGATTCCTAACACAGATTAGGATTAACACCAGGCAGAAATGAAGCTGAAAACACTGCAGCAGAGGTAACAGGAAGGCAAAACACTCAAATGAACATGAACCTTCAGCTTCTGAAATCGAATCAATAGATGGAGCTAACGAGAAGAGCACAGGCCAAATGTTCTGGCCTCCGTGTCTCCAGCAGCTGATTACTGAGGTCAGAGCCATGCTGAACATCTTCGGGTCTTTCCTGGGTTTTACTCATTGCTTCCACATCCACTGCAGATTGGATCCAAAGTGCAACGACACAGATTATCTTCTGGGGGAAATCAGGATTTCATTATGGAGTAATTGCTACCATCACTGAGTATGGATGCTTCCAACATCTGTTTTGGAAAATGGGCTTGTTTGTCATCAGAAGAACATTTCCATGAAACCTGTTTCTCTTTCTCTTTAGCTTCGCTAATTCTTCAGCCATTAGAAGATCAAACAGGTTTATATAGGAATCTCATTGGTTCCGTTCTTTCTCCCTGTTCCTCCAGTTTAGCTTATTTAACAGCCCAGATATTTGGACTGGAACTTTTCAGGTGTTAATGAAGCCTCTTCCTCACTATGTTCATGTGGTGGACACAAGGAAACAGGAAACAAAAGGCAACAATGGGGAGTATTCTCTATTCTATCGTGACAGTGAACCAGGGCGTTTAAAGTATTTCATATATTCAAGATTGAGAAGTTCCTAGTGTGACATGTGGAACAAAATGGGCTACAACGGTGGAACCCAACCACTGGGCCGGGGCCGGGGACCGGTCCGTGGGTGGGTCTATTACTTCCACTTGATCCATACCCACATCAACAAAAGAACTGACCAATAGAATGGCTAGGATTCCATCATCAAAAATGCAACTATATTTGATTAGGAAATATTTTCTCAGTGAAGACAACAACAATAAACTCAAAATGACACAGAGTCATTGACACAAGATACTAGTATCTGGTCTGGTAGGAGAAAATTATAGGCTGGGTGCACTTGAGAAATTGTTGTGCGTATGCGCAGTTAATTGGGGTAGGAAGATTTTATAGGTAGGAAAATATTTTGGAACACCATAAATTTACAAGATTCCAAATTTTTATACTGGTCTGGTAGCAGAAAATTATAGGCTGGGTGCACTTCAGAAATCCTTGTTGTGCCCATGCATAGTTAATTCGGGTAGGAAGATTTTATAGGTAGGAAAACATTTCAGAACACCAGAAATGTAATGTTATTAAGGGGTATTTATCTGCCACAACTTAACGACCAATCGGTGAAAATACAACGAGACATTTAACCGGTTGGAGGCGCAAAAAAGCCTGGGGAACACTGGGCTCCAACACACAGATTTAACCCATTTAAAAACCCTTTTTTAGTTGTAAAAGTACTTAAAAAGTACACATTAAGAATTAAATTGGGTTTAAGAAATGAGAAATATAAGAAAGGTGCCAGATGTGGAGACTGCTGCACCCCAGGACCCAGTTACAGATAAGCAGATGAAGAAGGATTGATGTTCAAGTCACAAAACACTTAACCATTAAAAAACTCTGGGCTTGCGCATTAAAATCTACCCCATATTTAGCCAGTCTGGCGTCGCAAGTCAAAAAGGCTAAAATATAGTGATATATATAATAATATTGTGTTTATCAGTTTATAAAGTTGCTACTTTACTTCATCACAACAGGATCAACTGTCTTTCTTCAATTCCTGCATGTTTGTGAACTGTAGTTCAACTACAAACGTCGTACGACAGGAAGTAATATCTACATATTACACTATCTTCATATTCAATCTTCCGAACATTCAACAGTCGACTCTCTGTGGATCATGTGACCGCTGCCTGCACATGTTTCCGTGATCCTCTGACAGCGTTTCCTACATTTTTCCCTGACACCTCCAGACTGAGCCAGGACTCTGATCCCGTTCGCTGAAGTTCAGATGACAGTAAACAGGCAGTTCTGAGAAACACAATGACTTCTTTTATTTTGACTGTGTTTGCGAGCACAGAGCAAAGTCAAATTTACAACCTCTGCTTTCAATCATGAATGCTGGCAGTGTTGCCGGTCCAAATCCTGCCAATGCTCATACAGCTGTGAAACTGCAGCCTCACAAATGTGGAAAATGATCCCACTCTCTCTCTCTCTCTCTCTCTCTTAATGTCAGCTTAGAGAGGATCCAATAAAGATTAAATAATATTTGACCAGTAAAAACAAATGTGACCTAAAAGGACTGAACGTGACATTAAAAGTAGAATAACAAATATATGCAGAGGCAGAAATGACACAGAGGGAGAAATAAACGTTAAGCTTTTATAGCACTTTTTTAAATAAACACAGAAAAGAACTACACTCTACAACATCTGGGCTCAGTCTACGTTGTCTTTCACACTAATCTACAGAGGTAACACTCAGCCAATACATGATACATTTGCTTTTGTTTGGTTGAAAAAAACCTTCAGTCTAATGTTTTGTACTTTATATGGAGTAACTTGAATTAGTATTACAGCTCTTTTGTTGCATTACTCTGCAACCAAGGACTGTTTCTTTATTAAATCCTTGCATGTACTCACTTCTTTTTTTTGAGTCACTACTGATGCAACATGTCAGTTGTTAAGTTAATTTGTATCTTTATCATTGAAAAGCAGGTCTAGATACTGTAAACTAAAATAAAATTAAAATAGAGAAATAAATAAATTAAAAAAATGCAAATGTAGGAAAATTTAGAAAAATTTAGATAAATACAAATACAAAAATACAAATACAATACAAAAATATCAATTAAAAACATGTCCAATCTGAACACTGACCAGCTGACTAGTAAAAAATCCTAGGCAAAAATGCTGCAAGACGACCCAACAACCATCTCTGGCGACCCACCTCAGGGCCGCAACCCAATCTTTGGAAACCGATGACGTAAACATCTCCAATCTGAAAATTGGCCCGTTAACTATTAAAAAAATCCTAGAAAAAATTCTGCAAGACGACCCAACAACCATCTCTTGTGTCCACCTCAGGGCCGCGACCCAATCTCTGGGAAACAATGACGTAAACATCTCCCATCTGAACACTGACCAACTGATTAGTAAAAAAACATTAAAAAAATGCTGCAAGATGGCCCAACAACCATCTCTTGTGTCCACCTCAGGGCCGCGACCCAATCTTTGCGAACCAATGATGTAAACATCACCAATCTGAACACTGACCAGCTGACTAGTAAAAAATCCTAGGAAAAATGCTGCAAGAAGACCCGACAACCATCTCTGGCGACCCACCTCAGGGCCGCGACCCAATCTTTGGGAACCAATGACGTAAACGACTGATTTCCTTGGATTTCCTGTACCATGTGGTCCCAATTTCGGATATTCATCACGGCAAAAAAAAAAAAAAACTATTCCAGGCCCAGAGAGTCCAGAGGATGGACAGAAGCAGTGGCATTAGTGACAGCACTGAAGGAGGGAGGTGAGGGGTGGAGAGAGGGTGGAGAGAGGGTGAGGGATGAGGGGGGGAGATCTGGAATCAATTAGGTGAGTAAGATGGAGCTGCTCGCATACTTGTGGGGTTGAGTCAGAGAGAAAAGGCAAACGCAGGGTGTGAGTGTTGTACCATGAGCGCATGTGTTTACAAAAACACCAGCGCAGAGGAGCAGCGGCGACGTACACCCCTGCTCCAAAATGGTCCGAAGCCCGGTCCGACCGATCTCCTTCCCTTTTTGTTCTTCTCTTTCTGGGCCCTGACAGCAACGCGGAGAGTCATGTTGCAGGCGGAGAAGCTCCACCTCCGCGGAGCTGAGGTCAAAGTGGAGGGTAAGAATGAGAGGCTGGCAGCAGCCCAGGCCGTGTCAACACAGCAGCTCTCAATATTCCCTTACACAACTTCCCCTCATTACTGCTCCGCAAATTCACTGCACATTTTTTCCTCCGCTGGCTACGACCATGGGGGAATTTGACTTTGACACAAAGCAAAAAAAAAAAAAAAAAAAAAAAA
>JAFBJS010001572.1:302923-313121 GCA_016785265.1 Paraplagusia blochii
GGTTGGAGGAGGAGACACACGCACGGACGTCTCACGTTACAGACTGAAGTCACACTTTTACTCTGTGTGATCTTCACCAAACTGAGATGATTCTTATCTCCAGACCAACGTTCCTTATTCACAGATGAACGATGGTTTTTCAACATTCATTTGTTTCTGGTTACTGGAATCTTTTATTAATCAAATCTATTGACTTGTATCTGGTAATATTTCTGTTTTACGTTTGAAAGTTTTTTTTTTCTTTCTACTGACTCTAAGAAATTATAAAATCAAAAGAACAGGCAGAAGACAGGAGACAGAGGTGGAGGTGGAGGAGTTAAAGATGCTGAGATTCTCTTTAGGAGAGACAAGGATGGACAGGATCAGGACTAGGGACATTAGAGGGACAACACAGACAGGAAGGTTTGGAGAAAAAGCTAGAGAAGACAGATTGAGATGGTTTGGACATGTCCAGAGGAGGGACAGTATTTGGACATGTCCAGAGGAGTGACAGTGGATACATTGGTAGAAGAACGATCGTAGAGATGAAGCTACCAGGTAGGAGACAAAGAGGAGATTGATGGACGCAGTGAGATACAGAGGACAGGGGGAGATGGAAATTATTGACCCGCTGTGGCAACCACTGAAAAAGGGACAAGCTGAAAGGAAAAGAAGAAACCGTGAGGTGGAGATACTACATGTCTCCACCAGGGGAACATCAACTGCCCACAGCTCAGATTTCTCCCGACTTGAGTTCCTGTAGTTGCACATTAGTTGGCGCTCACGAACAGCGTCTCAGTTCTTCTGATTCTACATGAAAGAGAAACGCGTTCATTTAACTTGGCTCCAGTCGTTTCTCTTGGTCTTCTGCTGAGAAGCTTCGCAGCTAAAAGGATGTTGACAGTGTTATTCATAATTTAGCCCATGTTTACAGTATTGATGTAGTTGGTGCAGCATCAGAGCCACTGCAGAGAATCATATTCAGTCATTACAGCAGCATCAAGAGAGTTGTGTGTTAACACGCCGCAGCCATTAAACGCCATCCTGTGATCTTTGCTGGAGACGATGCAGAACCATGTTAAAGCCGCACGAGCACTGATGCGACAATTTTTTTTTTTTTCAATATATAAATATAGAAAACGTCTTGGAATTGATTTATTTTAGTAACAGCCTGCGGTAGCATTAGTATTGAAAAGCATGTCTGTATAAACTAAAAACTGAAATTGAGAAATAAAAAAAATCTAAAATGACAAAAAAAAAAGGTAAAATAAGAAATAAAATTAACATAAAAAGAGTAAAAAATGTTAAAATGTTAGTAAAAAATGTTAAAAATGTTGGAAATAAAGAATACAATTAAAATAAAAATACAAAAAACCTAAAATAAAATTAACATAAAAAACAAACACTAAAATAAAAAATAAAATACAATAAAAAACAATAAATAAAAACAAATAATACCAAATAAAATAAACATAATATAAAAAACTATTAAAATCGATAAATAGAAATTACAAAAAAGAATAAATAAAATAAAAAAATCATAAAAATACAAAAAAAATAAAATACAATTTGAATAAATAAAAAACATTTTTTTTAAAATCTCTTAATATGTGAACAGGTCTACTTCAGGTGCCTGTGATCTTTATAGCCGAGACAAATTTTGCCTTTAATAAAAAGGTTGATCTCGATTGATTTAAAGCCAAAAATAACTAGAGACTTTTTTTTTTTTTTCATTTTTTACACTTTCTGGCCTCTATTGTTTCCACTAATGCTCAGCGTCATTTAAGGCATTACTTTCCAACTGTTCCAAAATCTCTATTGACCTTTTTTTTTGTGTTTTTTTTTTTCTTAAATTGGCTTCTCACCAACTATGACTATCAAAAATGAGCCAACTGTGCCGAGCAGAGGCGGGATTATTATCCCATATTTCTGTGTAATTTTACAGTCACTCAGCTCGATCAATCCGACACACACACACACACACGCGCACAAATCTTTTCATGTTGTGCTTGCTGCGGACGAGTGGATGCTCACTGATAATTGAAAGTGTTGTCCCACGAGTGACTGGGAAATAAATTAAGGAATGGGATGTTGTGTCTGATCTGTTGTTTGCACAGATTCGGTCTCCGTGGTCTCCTGTAATCTAAATTAGCCCCAACGCCGACAAGAGAAATAAAATAAAATTATGAACTGAAACTGTGTAAATCAACTCTGCTGTTTCCATCTGTTTCCTCAGCTGAATGTTTGGGAAGATGGATTGTATTGATTGGGCAGTTTGTTAGTTTCGTCGGTGAGTAACTCCCGCGCTCGTCTGCCCGACGGCATCTGCTGCCCGGGCTTTCAATTCCTTCATTTAACACAGTTTTGTTCATTTTTAACACTTTTCTCAGGGTGGCTAGGGAAACTAAGGACAATCTGAGTCAGTGTCCGAGGTCGGTCAAGGACAGGGGACAACCGAGCCGGCGATGGGACATGCACTGGACCACAAACCTGGTAAAAACACCAACTAAAACTTGACCAATCTGTGTACGTTCAGCATCCGCGTAATCATAGTTAGCATCCACAAAAAAATTAAAAATATCTGTTTGGGTTTAGCGTTGGCGTTGCAATCCACCCATCCACCCATAGTAGCAGTGGCGGGCCCGTAGAAGGCTCTGAGGTCGCAACCTTGCGAGTTGATTGGTCTGAGTGCTTGAAAATTAACGGGCTGTGTCCATTCACTAACAGCGGGCGGAGCCTTAACTTTTGATTCTGAAGGCTGCAGCAGATTTCATGGACGCTAGCTAGCTGAAATATGATTGGATAAAAAGTTTTTATGGGCGCTGATCCCACAGGAAACTATGTAGGTCAGGAAAGTGCTATGTCAATATATGAGTCGTAATTAATACGAAAAAAGGAGGATATTCCCACTGCTATAGCGCCCCCCTGTGGCTCAAAACAGTGGCTGCCAGACACTAACAAGAGATGTTCTTGAACCTTACGCACCACGTTATATCTCCGACCATAGATCTCTCCACGTGTCTTCTACTACGGTTGTCTTCCACCTGCGATATAATAAAATTGCATATAATATGTTGGCCACTCCTGTGTCCAAGAGGTTCGGACCTGTGACAGACAGACGACTTTTCCTAAATGTTGTCCGACATTTGTCAAAAGTAAAAGACAGTGAAAAGGAAACGATAGGAAAAGATGGGTCACGATATTTCCTCCTTTAAAAACACTGTGTAAACCAGATTTTTTTTTTTTGCGAACGCTGCTGCACAACGTAATCACCCAGTTAAATATAGAGAGGACTCACACCCACGGTGGTTTCTTGAGCGATGGTGCAGCAGCAGCAGCAGCAGCAGCAGCAGTCAGGGAAAAAGAAAATAGTAAATTAACAGAAGAAGCTCCTAAACCTTCACCTTCCCCCACGCGTTCTTTTCACTCACATTCACGTAAAAAAAATGTTTCTGTCTCCTCCCGACCAAACATATCATCAGCCTCACAGTGAACTCTGCCAACGCCTCCGTCTCACTCCTTGTAATTAAAGGAAGGTGAACTCACATTATGTTCCACAGAGGCTGGACTGGGATCAGACCACAGCGCCACATCATGGGAGGATATTGACAGAACACTGATTACTTCAGAAGGAGAACTAGAAACGTCTTCTATGAAGGACTGAGGTTGAAGAAAGCTTCTGTTTGCACGTTTGCGACGCCCCCTTAAGAGCGCAGGAGCTATTAGGTCCTCAGTGTTCTAAGAGCTATTCAGGTGGAGTGAAGCGATACCATCTGTGACCAGCACTCACTCAGGCCGTACCTGTAGCTGTCAAAACATTTGTTAGGGATCAAGCGGGCGGCAGAGCAGGGACACGCTGGTACAACACGCCGGGGAAATGAAAACGAAATCACACTTTTGGCAAATCTTTTCCTCAGTGTTTGCCACGGTGGAAAAATCAGCTAACTTAGTTTGGTACAATTTTACGCCTTGTGCACTCGACTCCACACATTTCTCCAGACCTGGATTTTGCATTAGTGGCAGGAGGATAGAAGCTCGGTTGGGATTGAGTCCCAGTAGAAAGAAAGATGGCACACAGAGGGATTGGAGGCTAAAACATTGGGTTGAACCCACAAGGAAAAAAAGGATTTTTTTATTGGAACTTTTGGTTCAGCCTGGAACATCTACCCTTGTTAAATCTCTAGGATTGGACCAATTGGTGTCCAGAGAAGAGGTCAAAGGAATTCCAAACATATTACCAACCCTGTAAAGTTCTATGTGACAAATGTATAAATAAAACTTGATTGATTGACTGGTTGATTGATCAACCTGCTTTGGATTTCCCCATTGGATGATGTTAGGATAGAAGTGAAAGAGCCTTTCTGGACCAGCGGTCAAACATCTGGTTGATCTTGTATCTATTCTGGCCATAAACCATCATCATTTCTCATTCATTGATACCAAATTCACTGGAATCACACTAAAGGTTCTGACACATTGACCTCAGTTTTTTGGGGGGAACATGGCAGCATAGGGTTAGTGTTAGCATAGGGTTAGCATATCTTGGTATCAAAAATCGGACATCGTCAATTGTAAGAAAATCCCTAGAATGAGAGTGTATTCTGAGAAGTATGAATAGATGCTTCTTTTCTGGTACACAGAACCAGATGTGTTTTCAAAATAAAAGGTTAAATAAAAGTGGTAGCCTTAACATCCACAAACCACAATGAGTTCTTGTCTCTCAACAGCCTCAGAACCTCCACAGAGTCCAGTTCCAGTTCCCCAGAGCTGAAACCCTCTCGGTTCTCAGATTACATCCCATGTCACATTAATGTTCAACATGATTCCGTTCTCCAGTAAATTCAAATTCAAAAGCAGCGTTCCACCATTTATCACCTCCTCAGTTTCAGCCGTCTACGGCGCATTGGAGCGCCCAATAAAAAAGGGCCGTTTCTGTGGTATTGACCCTCATGTTAAGCCACAGACACTTGAGCACCTCATTAGAAGTGAATGGGCCTCGAGGTGGGGGGCAGGGCAGCTATTGAGAGGCTTAGCGGGACTCCAGTGGGTTTGCTAACTGCCACTAGAGGAGAAAGTAAGAGAGAGACGGAGACAGAGAGAGAGACGGGCTACATACAAGGTGTAAATCTCAAGATCGTCTTTCTTCCATCCCTGCTCTGCAGAGACTGAGAGACATTTTAACAACAGCCAATTCTAGAATCTTCCTTTCCTTCCAGCTCGTCCCTTTTCCAGGGGTTGCCACAGCGAGTCAAATGTCACATGTCCTCCCTCAATCTCCTCTTTGTCTCCTACCTGGTAGCTCCATCCCTAGGATCATTCTTCTACCAATGTATCCACTGTCCCTCCTCTGAACATGTCCAAACCATCTCAATCTGGCTTCTATAGCTTTTTCTCCAAACCAGCCACTAGGGGGCACAAGCCAGTGTTTTTTTTAGTGCCGGTCCAAAGTGGTGAGGGTTGTGTCAGGAAGAGCATCCGGTGTAAAAAACTACTTTGACCCAATCAAAGATGCAAGAAAACAAAAAAAAATTCTAGAACATTCTCTTGGATTTCAATGTCCAGACACTGTGTTTGGACGGTAACCTAAGTCAGTTTATAGTCACAGTCCAACACGGCGTCTTCACTGATCTACTGTCTGGTACCAATATACTACAGTCAATACGCTTCCATTAAAAGGAAGGAAGGAAATCAAACTCCTCGTCATTGTGACATTGTGTGACATCCACACCACTGAACACAATGAAATGTGATCCATCACCAAAGTGAACAGTGGGGAGAAGTGAGTGGGGACAATGCCTTACTCAGTGCACCTCAGTGGTTATTTAGCGGTTGGTGGATTCGAACCTTGAACCCCTGGACCTTGGTGTGTTACAATAACCGCTAAACAACCATGTCCCCAAAAGGATATTAAGGGAACATTTTTTAGGGACTTGAGATTCTCTTTAGGAGAGACAAGGATGGACAGGATCAGGAATGAGGTGTTTAGCCAGAGAAGACAGATTGAGATGGTTTGGACATGTCCAGAGGAGGGACAGTGGATACATTGGCAGAAGAATGATCCTAGAGATGGAGCTACCAGGTAGGAGACAAAGAGGAGATTGATGGATGCAGTGAGGGGGGACATGGAGGTAGTTGGAGTCAGAGTTGAGGACACAGTGGACGGGGTGAGATGGAAACGCTGTCAGAAAATTGTGCTGCACTGGAATCCATCAATTGCAAAGAAGACCATTTCAACCAACAATATTCCATATTTCAGTCTCATTTTACTGCGTTAGTCGCAACTTATTTTTTCATCTTCTAGCTTCTGTGAAATGGAGCAGTGACTGGGACGAATCTGTGTCCGATGCAGATGAAGACACGATCCAGAGGCTGTTTTCACAGGACTGTGTGGGAATTTCTCAGAAATGTTTGCTGTTTTTATTTTTTCTACTTCACACGGTCTCATTATCCTGGTTTTTTAGACAAGACTCTCCAGCACTCTGTCATTTCAGCCTGAGCTGTGGTCACAGCAGATTAAAGATGAAAAGATGCAGATGAATGTGCAGAATTTATTTACTGGAATCTACAAGGCGGTGATTTAGATTCCAAATGTTTACAACAAAGGACGCAAAAAAAAAAGAAAAAAAAATCACTGGATAATGAACGAAATAACTACAAGCTTAATCGTTACCCGGGCATGTGTTTTAATACTCGCTCTAAGTGGATAAAAATGTGACTGGAAACGTTCCCGACAAACATCAGAAGCTACAACCCGACATGTGGAGGTTTTAAGTGTCTTCAAAATGCAGTTTTGCTAATTGCTAATTGCTTTACAGAACAGCTGTAGTTTTATAGGAGAACAGCCAGCCATCGTGGAGACAACGACTGCAACAAAATCAGCATTTCTATGCCGCTCATAAAAACGCCAGGGGAAAAAATCAATTTGGACGTCGTAGTCACTTGATGCAGGCTGAGAGGCCTCAGCTTATCAAAGGCAGCTGGCTGCTCTTCAACGCAGGGAGGACAAAATGAGACAACAGCAGCATTCACTCCATTTAATCCTGGACCATTTGTTTAAAAATAGATTTACATTCCTCAACTCGCAGCCGTTTGTGCGTCCTTATTATTCATATGTCCCAAAGACAGACAAACCCAGTTTTTGAGACGTCTATTTTTGTCACGTGTCCAAACGCAGAATAAACCGTTGTGGCCATGGGGGTTACCGATAAAAGTCCCTCAGACGCCATCAGGTTGTTTTACAATTGTTATTGTCGACATATTTGACTTGATTTTATGTCACAGTCGCCTCTGGGGAAATACATTCATTCTGATGTTTAAGTCAATACTAAGTCAACAGAGGTTTAACCTAGTTTTCCTACAAAGGCGTTGGTTAAAAAACTTTGTCTTTTACAAAATTACATCTATGCATGAAATAAAATTATTGTGTTGGTATATATTGTTAAATAAACTTTAAATTGCAATGTACCTATACTAAATATATATATATAATTAAGCAAAATACATATTTATATATACATACATATATTGTAAATAGACACACTCAACACATTTCATGTTAAAGGGGCAAATAACGTACAATATATACATATATGTATTTTTGTTTCCAATGTTGTTTTTAGCTTCTGTATATTTCATTTTAAAGGATGTTAAATGTATAGTTTATATAAATATATATATTTTTTGTTATATTTCCTTTAAATATATAAAAGCTTAGACAAAGCTAAGTGTTTGTAAGGCTTGTTTTTCATGAATTAACCATGCATATATGTAGATACAGACATACTGTATATATTATATGTTACTTTTCTTTTTAAGAGGACATGTGATTCATAAATATATATTATAAATATTTAGAAATATGTTTGTGTAGCTTGATCTTGGGATGTGACATTTGTATTACACAACACTTTTTTTCTTTTAAATGACATACAGTATAATGTACATTTCATAAACGTATATTTTATGTCCTATAAATTGTAAATACAATATATAAAGCCTCTGTATATGTAGACACAGGCACATATTATGCATTATATTTCTTTTTAAAAGGACATTAAATGTATAGTTACATATATTTTGTAACTGTTTTGACATAGCTAACTATTTGTATGTTTTTTTAATGAATTAGACATGCATATATCTAGACACAAACATATATATTACAAGGAAGGAACTTATAAACAACCTATAAATATTATATATTATACTTATTTTTAAAATATAAATGTTTATAAAAGTGTTTGTATAACTTGATTCTAGTATGTGACAAGATTATCAGTCACTTCTCTTTTTAAAATGACATACATAGTGTTTTACATAAACATATATTTAAAGTTATATGTCCTATATGTAACCAGGCAGCAGGTGGATTTGAATCTGGATTCCTCTAGAACACCAGCATTTTCTGTCTGCACGGAACTGTACGTCATCTATGCTGCTGAATATAGTAATATTTCTGAAAAATAAAGAAACCACAACTTCCGCAACGATGACCATCAGTGGGTAAAATATCTGTAAAATATCTGTAAAATTGTTCTTTTTCTTAGTTTTTCATTTACCTGAGTGTGTTTTCACAAGAACCTGTATTTTTACGAGGATGTAAAGTGACTGGAGTTGATGAATTAGTCCGAGCGAATACAAAACAAACAGCAAACAAAGGGAAGCAGTTCTTTTGTTTTTAATATTTTAACTGAGCTCCGTCTCCTCCCTGCAGTCTTTTAGTGTCCACACTCTGTAGGGTCACTGTGTTCAACAGAAGACATTAAATGGACTTGGACTGGAAACATAAAAATGTTTCCATTCCAAGAGCGAGTACATTTAATTTCTTCACCGTGTACAGTGTGTACAGTGTGTACAGTGTGTATTTAAGGTGGACTGCTGGTGCCAAAGTCTCAGCCTTCCAGGAGACATAAATGTCTGCTCACCATTACCTCACAATCAGATTTATGGGACGACTATGATGACACTTACAAGAAATTTAGTTTCACAGACCGAGAGCCGCGGCGCTGCAGACCTGTCTGTAGAGGGCGGCGAGTTCGCCCCAGACCTGACGTCCAGCCAGTGCACAGATTATATGATGTACAGCACATAAAGAGAACACAAAGTGCAAAACAACAAAAGGATTAAATGCCGAGTGTGAACACCGGGGGCAGCGTCTGTAGCCGACGGAGATGACCCCTGTCATTTATTTATGAGCTGGAGGAGGAAGGAACACACGCTCCTGTGTCCGTCTGTTACATCTGCAGGGCCGGAGCCTGGGGTGGGGGGTGTTAAGAGAAGGGGGGTCTCCCAGGTATAAGACGATGAATTATGGATGTTTACCACATTCTATTTATTACTCTTTGGTTAATTCAATGAGCCAATCAAATGACAGAATCAGTTTTTCAGGTCCCAACAGAGAACCTTATCAGCCACGGTGGTAATCCCAGGTAATCTCGCCAGATTATTTTAATGTTAACATTTTTTGGGGTATTTTCTATTTTAAATTACTAAATGCAAACAATAAGCAAACCAGAGTTTGAGTTTCAGCTCTATCTCCGAACCTTGTAACGTGTTGTCGTTAATTATGTCCTACATTCTACGTCCTGTTCTGATTGGCTGTCGAGAACCACATGACAACGACGCGCGACAACAATTGCTGTATGTGTCCCGTCAACAGGAAGCTGTAAATAATGAAGGGTCTCATTAGACAAGACGTTGGCATTTTCGGATTCACACTTACGCGGTAAAATTATCGTACAAATGCGATTTTTCGGACTTTTATCTGTCTGTCTGTGTGTCTGTGTGTCTGTCTATCTATCTGTCTGTCTGTCTGTATATCCTTCTGTCTGTCTGTCTATCTATCTATGCTCTATCTAAGCTACCTGTCAAACAGAAAAATATTTTATAAAAAGAACAAAACTTTCAAAATAAAAGTTCCAAAAGAGGCATATTTCTTTTGGAAGTCCATGGTAACCTAATCTATCCATCTATCTATGTGTCTGTCCGCCTGTCCGTCTGTCTGTCTGTCTGTCTGTCTATCTACGACAAACAGAAAAATATTTTGTGAAAAGATGAAGAAAACTTTCAAAATAAAAGTTCCAAGAGACATACTTCTTTTGGAAGTCCAACCCAATCTATCTATCTATCTATTTATCTATTTATCTATCTATCTATCTATCTATCTATCTATCTATCTATCTATCTATCTATCTTTGTGAAAAGAAAAATAAAACTTTCA